>JASCZW010000462.1:0-167130 GCA_034211315.2 Aedes japonicus
GCGCTACTATTGCCTGTTGAGGTGGTGGATGCCTTGACCTACCCCGCAGTGGGATGTTAGGCAATAGTAACGTCTTTGGTTCGAGTACTTTCCCATGCCCTTTTGCTCAATTTTCAATACTTCATATCTTTCATTCTAGCAAACATTACTGTCCACTCTTGGTGCCTCGTGGTAATGAGCGAACATCTCCTTCTACATGATTTTTTAAATGTTTTTTATCCATGACGTCTTACACTAGAAGGGTGCATTTGTGTCTCAACAAAAATCTGATTTCATGCAATTTATTTCATGTACAATATTTCCAGTAGTTCCTTTCCATTCTTCTTCATTTCCGTCCTTCTCAACTCTTATTCTTCAACTACTCTTTCTATTCCTCCTGTTTGCGAGCAACATGAGCATATGGATGCAGCTGAATCACAACTTACTGAGATTTAGCGACTCCGAAAATGCTACCAACCGGTATTGAATATGAGGCACCCCTAGTGTATCGGTTGGTCGTGGTCACTCACCATTACCTATGCAGAATGGCGGAGAGTGAGAAAATTGATAGGATAGAGTAGGGAGTAAAATAAGATTAGAAGATAAACATTGAAAAACTAGGTCGCTAAGGCAGACAGTGCAAAAGTGCTATTGGAGCTATCGGTCGACCGGAGGCGAACTCCATGCTCATGTTTAGTTTTCAATAATAAATGTAGTCTAGTTTGTAAAATAAATTTTGTGTTTTTAGTGAATATAGTTGTGTATTAGAAGACAAATAATTGTATGTTCTGTGGTGACTTTGGACTGAATGTGTGGATATTTGTGCGAAGAAAGGTCGTTTGACGACAATAAATTATAGAGAAGAAAGATAACGTTCACCGGGCGGTGGAAAGTCAGATAGTGGTTGGGACACTCCCCAACACCGCCGTTGGTTTGCTTCGACATTTATTGCTTCTTGCGATTTTTCACTTTTCTCATCTCAGTTATTTTTTCTTCTTTTCATACTTTTCTCCTTCTACTTTTCTGCTTTTGCCACGTCTTCATCTTCTTTACTTCTCCTCTTTCGTTTCTTTTCTTCGACTTCTATTCGTTGCGCTCTGTCCGCTTTTTTTCTTCTTCGATTGTGTTTACGCTTCACTCATTCACTTTGATTTCACTTTTTTATTTGCGTCTCTCCACTGCTTTGTTTCTTCCGTTGTTCCTCCTTCAATTTCCTCTGCTTTTCATTGTTTCCTCCATCCGGTTTCGGTTTCTCCTCCTGCTGATCCCGTTACGCTTCCCTTCTTTCGCTCTTTTTCTCCGTTTTTCTTCTTCGATTCCTGTATGACTATCAGTCAGCATCGGATATGTTTCACTTTTTTTTTGTTTTCTCCTTCGGCTTCTTCCAATGTCTGGTTTCGTTACAGGTTAGCATTCGTGTTATTTGTCCTCTGTATTTCCCATGGCGTTACGTAGGCTAGTCCCAATGTTATTTTTTTGGCTTTCGGTTTCGATTTTCCGGCATTTGGGAATTAAATTCCGGACATCCATGAGTGGCGGCTCGTTTTTCGTGTGTATTAGACGCGCGTGTCCGATCCTTATACGTGGTAAGAACACTCTGGTCAGCCGGTGCTCCCGTGTTCCGTCCACCTGCAGGTATCTTCCTTTTTTCCCTCAACTTTGACTCCCTAGTCTCATACCACTGGTTCTCCCACCGTTGATGCCCTCCAATGCCTAGCCGAATCCGACAGAAAAACCAACTCGTTATTCTGGTTCGGGATCGTGACAGTAAAATGGCGTATGTCTCCGTAGAGAAGACGCTGCATGTTGTGAGACGACAGTCGATCGATGGAAACGGGTGTTCAGCAAATGTTGTCACGATTGGGTGGACTCTTCTCGGAGGGGCACCGGCTTGTTTGAATTTCTTTAAGTCCCACACAATCGTAGCTTTGTGCACGATCACTGATTTACTAAAATTAGAGATAAAGGGTGGAACAGCTGCGAAGAATTGGTCAGAAATGATCAACTGCACATAGAACTATTTTTTATATAAATGATCAATCTTTATTTCTTTTTGAAGTTCATCGTCTACTAAACACATGCTATTATTTGATTATGTATCCGATTTTCCAAATGCGAACAATCGGGCTTTACGTTTCACACTTTCCATCAAGGTTTGTATCGCTGTTATATCCACCTTATTTGATACTGAACGGCAATTTGCCTTGAACTGCTTTTCATTTCCAACTTTTATTTGGGTTCTCTTGTGGTTTCTCTTTACGATTGCCCACTATTTTTCAATTGGGCGCAGTTCCGGCGAGTTTGGAGGGTTTTCTCTTCGGGTACGATTTGCACACTATTGGCGTCATACCATTTCTGGAGCCATTTTTTCGAGGTGGAAAGAAACGAAGTCTGGCGAAAACAGCACTAGGAAAATCTATGTTCCTTCATGAAAGGAAATAAGCGTTTTTGCAAGCATTCCTTCACATAAATATCTTGGTTGACGACAGTACAACGTCAGTTGTCACGAACCTTTCGCTTTTTAGCACACAGGTACAAATCGTCTGCCAAATGTAGGTTTTTTTTCCTGAACTTTGAAACTTTTTTCTGCCTAAACATTATCTTAAAAATTTTTTTTCCGGTAGCCGGTTGGCTTGGAAGCTGCTTGAAATGAGCCTTGACGTATGTTTTATCGTCCATTATGACGCAAGTCAAACTTGGTCAACAAACTCGTGTACAACTTACGCGGTCTTCTTTGGCTGTTGTGTTTTGCTTAGCATCTCTATTTGGCGTCATTGTTACCTTATGTGTTGACAGTCCGGTTCGTTGCTTTGCTTTTGCATTGTTGTGAGGGACTTCCTCAATTTGTATTCGATATCTCTGATAGAAAGGTAGCGATTGCGTTTGAATATGCTGACCACTATTTTTCCGGCTTCCTGGTTTCGGTTTCTTCCTGATCCCGGCTTCTTGGCAGTCGTCAGACGTTCTCGGAACACTTTTTACCATTTCGTCATGGTAGATCCTGCCAAGTCGGCGTAGAAATAATTTGGATTTGCTTATGGGCGTGTAAAATTTTGATACGCTGCACTGCTTGAGTCGACGTCATACCAAGTAACATTGCCAAAACCATCCAGCTGTAACTAAGTTTTATTGAAAGTTTTTATGAAAGCCACTAGGAAATCAATTCGGTTTTATTATGGCAGCAAAAGATGTCAATAGGTTTTCAAATTTTAGTCAGGTTTATAAGAACCTACACAGCTTCTTTACAACGATAATAAAACCTTGACTTCTAAAATTACTTTTACTCCTATCAAAGATTTTATTTTGACTTTATAAACTCATAAAATGCTGTTTTGAAATGCCATTGTAGGACTCATCCGTATTTTCTTATTATGGTCAGTTGAAAAACATTTTAAAACCATTTTGCCTCCATTAAATGCATTAAACGACTAATTGGCATTGAGGAAAGCTACCAAGCGACCAGATAGTTTTACAGTAGCCATTGCTAAGATAAATTGGCTTTTTGGCAAAATTGTGATTTCTTGCAATCGCCATATTGGAATATATGAGATAATTGTAATGTGGAAAGTAAATTCACCAAAATTTTAAATGTAATAAAATTGAACTGTAGATCTGAGACAAACTATTTTTTTTAACCTTATTGAATTTCATCAATTTTCAGGAGTTTCATGATTAATTTACCGAATATTTTTCTTTCAATTTTGTTTTTGTTGTTGCAAACTGGCATAATTTCCGAGACGCATTCAGTTTCAGCTATTATCGTGCCAATATTCACCGTAATATTAAATGCGCATATGATTTGGATCATGATGCGCTATAAAACAACTCAATTTGTTTCATATATTTTGCTATCAAAGATAGTTTCCGCAACACTAGAATTTTTTTTCTCTGCCAATATTTACTGTTGAATGAATCAGAAGAGCAGAGAACCGAACAAAGCAGAACAACAAAACCAAACACGAAATCGCCGTGAAGTTTGTCAGCTGTGGCCATTCGGTCCTATGCTGGTTTTGATGGCGGCCAATAAGTTTTATGATGGTTCTCAAGTGGTCATAACATCTTTCACTAGAACATTTTTCAATCTTTATGGTCTTAGAAAGGCTTTATGAATTTGTTTTCACAACCATCTATAGAGTGGGCCACTTTGTACACATTTCGGCTTTCAAGATGCATAGAGGAGGTGTTGGTTGACAAAACAGTTTTGAATGTAGTTTCATCAACAAAGCCGGGAGGAGTGCTATACGGCTGGAATAGAACTGAAATTGTTACTTGGGCATTTAGACAAAAACAAAATAAAGTCAACATTACACATGCATACACTCACAAAATGAGGGATGTTAAAGTTTTTTAAATGCACGATTCAACAAACTACGTCATATTTGAGTCGACCAAGTTTTGACCGTTCCACCCTTTATTAAATCAATTTCACCCCAATGACTATCTTCTCCCCCAGATGACGGTTTCTATCAATATTAATTCAGAAAAATATTTCACTATGTGGATCACAGTATACAACATGGGTTATTAATGCTTATAACGCCAGTATAATCCTTGTTGAAGTACTATCTAACCTCACACAAATCAAACATATTTCTATCATCCAATCCAACCATAACATATTCCTTTGTGCTGACAATCTTGCCTCAAGTTACAACAGCCATGTATGCCGGCCAACATCTTCACATAGAGAGATTTCGAATCCAGAGTGCTAGTGATGCCAAAACAAACATCTCTCACGAGGCAACACCCGGGAAATATTCATCAGCACAGAACTCTCCTGGCAGGAAAATCCATTCACCAGAAATACTCATTGCCGCACTTCCCCATGACAATATACGCACCATTTGAGAAGTACCACACCACAAACAATTATTCACGCAACATTAAATCAACCACAGAAGCTAACTCTCCCCTCCGAAGAAGATAATCACTCTGAAATGAGGACGGACAGGACATTACCGGCTGACTGATTTTACATCGTTCCTCCTACTATGTACCAGCCCATTGCCTGACAGCGCTCACAATGCCTTTTCCAACATCTTTCCGCACATTCACTCTGCACTCTATCTCCAGGGCATGCAACCGCCATAATCATACCTGGGTTGTAGTTAGCACAAGGAAGTGGGTGATGGTGAACAATGATTTATCTTTACCTTTTCCGACAGCTTACGCTCGTACATGCAAGCTTTGGTTCTCGTTGTAACCGAAATGAAAAGTGTCAGTCACTCAGTCAATCAGTCAGCAATCCTACCATGGGGCGCTTCCGGGAACATGAGCATAACTGAATATGGTCCCGAAAGGGAAACGGGGAAACCCCAGAATCATCTATTTACGAAACAATTAGTGCTGTCAGTATCAATTTATCTCGAACATGAAAACTTAATTCCGTTAAGACGGCTTCGGCTTCAGCTAATGGTGATGGAGCCTTCGAAGTCGCAAGCCGGCAGGCACTGTTTGTGAGCCCTTGGAGAAGTATACACACGTTGCCGACATATTGTTGGTGTTGTGAGGGTAGCGGAAAAACACGCCGCTGGCAGCAGCAGCAGCAGCAGAAGTAGCTACCCAACCAAAAGATAAACATTACGCTCTGGTGGTGGCAGGGATCACATCGGTTGTGTGCGGCGGAAAGCGGAAAGTCTACTCTGCTTCCAAGAGCAACAGAATTGAAAACGGGAAACGCGTTGCTACGAAGGAAATGGAAGAAACCCATTTCCCGTTGAGGATTCCTCTTTCTTTTCGGTGCGACAGCGGCGTCGTCGACGACGATGGGAAATGCTGACATAGATTTCCCGCTCCCAAGTTGTCGGCTGGCTTGGTGAGATGCAGCAGCCAAGCGAGCAACCCTCATTTCATCTATTATTTACGCAGCTCCTGGATACCAGCAGGGGCGTCGGGAGAAAAAAAGCTGAGCGGAGGTGGGGCTTCAGGTTGCAATCCAGGCTGAAAAATACTAAAATTAATGGCGGTTGAAATCGTTTTTTTCGTCCCGCTACTAATGTTTCGTTAGAAAAAAACCCGATTTGAATTAAAATGAAATTTTCTGCGTTTCCCTCATTTCAGGAAAATCAATTCAAACTTCCAATGAGTGATCTGGATCAGTGAACAAGTAAGTACAACCCGACCCCATCTAGGAAAATTTCGCCATTCACAAAAGTTTCATCCGAGCCAATTAAAAGGATATCCATTGCAGTTCAATTCCTTTCTGAAATTAAAAATATTTCCTGCTTCTTCATTCCTTCGCCGAATCCCACAATCGATTCAAAAATAACGATCCATCGCACTCATCTCATCCTCCCTGTTTCCGGCCCATCCAAGATACTTCCACCGTCCATCATTATTGGAAAACTCTCAACAACCGGCAGCGATGGAAAAATACACAATTGGAACTTTTCTGCTCTGCTCCCTCCCCTCCTCCCAACCAACAGATTCTACATACCTATCGCCGGCAAACAAATTCGCCACGCCAGCAAATATCCCTATTTATCAGTCGAAGGAAGAGACCTGTTTGTCAGATCGGATTCCCTCGCCATTTTGAAAATCAGGAAGAAGAAAAAATATGCATTTGCAGGCGAGAAACTTTTGTCCTCCCGAGTTTGTAACTGTTTCTCTCCACGAATTTTTGCCATTTGCCGCCTCAAACTTCCCACGCAATCTTTTTATTGACAGAGATAATTCGATAAACATGCCGGCATCGTTTATTTTTTCTGTTTCCCTGAATCCTGTTTTGGATGACAACCAATTGAGGGCTTGTTTGCATTCGGAATTTATGGTGCGTTCTCGAAACGGTCAAGGTGCCTCGTCGTTGTTACAATCGAAAATTTGTTTTCAAATTCCACTTTCAGAAGCACGTGTCTAAATCCTCCCTCCTCCCGTTTAGTTTGATATCTTCGTCCTAACACACTCGTGCTGAATTTGGGTGAATGGCACGTGTTTTCAACACCCATCATACGAATCTTGAGGAAACGGCGAGCTAAAGCAAAGCAACAGTCAAGCGCTAGTAGAGAGGGGATAGTCCTAATTGAATTTTTAAAACCCGATTTACTTGTTTATCTCTTTGCGTGAGGTGGTTTTATGTGATAAACCGCCGGGAGTTTATCGAGTTTTACGATGATGTGGTGTGATGCGAGATTTGAGTGGGGTTGTCAGTTAGGATAATGGGATCAGCGATAAATGTGAAAGTTATGATCCGTTTTAAATGTTACTATGTGCGATTAATTTTGCTTCAAAAATTGTAGGTGGATGGAAAGGGCAGATGAATGGTGAATGTATAATGCGTAATTTTATGGCATGACCCATGTTCAACGTAGTGAACATAGTACTAGAAACATAATTCCGCTCAAAATTAGTAAGTAAACTTTTTTTCCATACTTAATCGTCCATGGATTCATGAGCTCACGTTTTTGAGATTAAAACTCGCAGCTATAAAAAAAAACGTTTGAAACGCTTTCCCAGAGATTTGTTCAGAAAAAATATGTGCTTGTAATTTCTCCCTTAACATTCTGAAAAAAAAGCAGGCTGTGCCTGTGATCGGACCTGACGTTTGTTTTTTCGCTGCAACTAAAAATTATTAAAAATTATAATTTCATATCTAATGTGGTATTCGAAATACGTTTTTCGCATCTCGTTAAGTGAGTTTCGAAAGTCAACCAAACCGATCGCGTTTTCTGATCGATGAGAAAATAGTCGCGATCGTTGAATTTTGTGATTGTACGAATAATGTTTATTGAATGGTGAAAAATGAAGTCGTGCTTGCGTTGACTGAATGCTCAAAGAAAAATGCTAGTAAAAAAGAAGAACCAGAGAACAAAAAGTTCTCCGCTGCCAGCGGAGCATGTTCGAACTGTCGGCCAGGAAATTCCCGAAAAACTTGAGCGATGCGCACCACCGTCGGAGTTTGAACACCGTGGTTTGTGTTGACGAGGATCAACTGCTGGAGTAAAGCTCCCTTTCCTTGATCTCGCTGGTCAACTTGACTCGCTATATGTATATATGTACATGTGCATGTGTGCATGTATATTTGTAAGTATTTATGAATGAATGAGAGAAAGAGCGTGATTTTCCAGTTCCGGCCCGATATTTGTGAGTAATATTCCCAGTAACTGTTTGGGTTTCCAGCACTTTCGGCAATGGATATCAGGATAGTTATAAAATTTTCAAACAATTGTAAGGCCGTGCAGCACAGAGAAGTGGTTCTACGACACTCAACATGTTTGGCGAAATGTTAAATGTGAGTGGAGACTTATCTCGGTGACGTATTCTTCTCTTCTGAGAGGCGAGTAATGGCGCTACAACCATAAGCCATAGGGTGCTAGACTATAGTTAATGCTAAAGTCCCAACCGTTTGAAGAAGAAATGGAGCATGCTTAACCAGACAAGATGCTACCAACGACCATTTTGAATATTTTTTTTGTTCTGTACACCAAACGGAGGCATTCTGTTTAACTATTCTCTCCGACTATTGATTTCTTTTTCCTTTGATACTGCAGCTGACATGTGGGTTCCCCGTGTCTTCTTAAGGTGGATGCCAAATCCTCCCTATCACCTGCAGTTGCATGGACGTGGCCAGTGAGCGATCAAGAAGTGCCTTCAGTAGAGAGTATGCGTGAAGAAACGTAACAGTAACCGTACTCAGGTTTCGTTTCATGGTGGCATGCAATGTCTTCAACGAATTATTCCTCATCGTAGCTCCATCCACGAGGTGTGCAAACGTCAATGCTAATGCTAATGCCTGTAATTTCTCCCTTAACATTCTTTTTTAACTGTGAATTTTATTCAGAGAAAACTAAAGTACGCAATTAAGTAACATTTTGCAACAAATTAAATAGGGTACGGGACGGGTTTTAAGCAGTTTATTCTGCACCTGGGACATTTTATGAAGCTGTATGTTTTACATTATTAGAACTGCCAATATTTAGACGATAATTCTTCTGCTTACTTCTGATCTATCGAAACATACCTTCAGACTCGAGCATTAGACACCGAAAGTTCTATAGCCATGGAATAAAGTTTCCAGTTGCAGCGGCTTATAAAAAGAATGCGGATTGATTTCTGATCATGAAAATGTTTTCTTCAGCTCCGCAATCTGTACATAAACTAACAATATTGTATGAGTGCTATTCCGTGCATATGTGCGAAAGCGAAATGAAATAGGCGAGTTCACGATTTGCTGTAAACGTCAATTTCCTCAACCCGCTTCTTCGTTTTACCCATCCGCTCTCGAAAACAATCAACCAAAACATGTCGATTGCTACGATCACAAACTCATCTACTAGCAGGTTACGAAACAGACAGACACGACCAAACTTTTAGTTTGTCATTGACCTTCAGATTGGCAATATGTATTTCTTATTTTATTGTTAGAAATGGTGACTGTAACGAAAAACGTGATCCTTCGTTTAAAAACAAACAATTGTAAGAGACAACAGGCTTCACGTTAAAATACCGTTGCGCTATATTCATGGTTAACAAAGAAGAGAGGAAACATGGGTTCTCCCTAAAGCAACAGTGATGCCATAGTAGCCGCTCAACAGCGAAGGATTATTTATCGTAACTGATTATCGACTGCGACTTTGTGGTGTTAAGATGATTTCTTTGGCTTTCAGTCTTTATATTCATTGTTTTCATTATTATAAAGACTGAAAGCCAAAGATTATTTATCGTTGGGTACTGTTGGACAGCTCCGAAACATATTTTTTATTGCATATGATAGTGCCAGATGATGGACAATATAATCATAAGTATAGATCAACCTTAAATGACTGGAATAAACATGAACTAAATAGTAATGCCGCATCATCTAAACATAAAATAAATTTAACTCAATGTTCAATATCACATTCTGGCAACAAGCCAATATGTAAGAAGAAGCTGATGAAGACAGTCCCTCCGGTGCACCTGAACAAATGCAAAATACACAAAGGCGAAATTTGAGCAAACTTCCTCAGCAGGCAGGAAACTGATGGTTTAAAAGATGATGTATTTGTAATTTTCAGAATGACATTAAACAAATGGTTATTAATCAAATCATGATCAAATCCTACATCGAATCATAAGCCCGAGAGATAGAGCTTTGTTCGTTTCATTAAATTTGAAATAATTTGGAAAATGTAGGAGTTTTTGTCCTATTTTCTTACAACTGATGAAAATAGTCACAATTCATATATTGTAAACAGAAACAACTAATATCAGTTTATCAATTCCTCGGTTTCTTGTTGTTTTTGAGGAAAGTTCAAAAATCCCATCGGATTTGTGCTACTTATTGGATTTTGTCTTGATGACATCGTTAAAATGATGGTCTAATTTTAATTTACAGATTATGAATCATTTATCTCATCATCAAATTCCTCAGAGAAATTTACAATTACTAGAATTTTCAATTTTCCCGGGAGTTTTTTTCCCAGGATTTGGGAAAAATATATCTCCCGGGAAATAAAATAGCTAAAAATATGGTCTAACAAGCAGTTATGGAGTTCATTGATAACTGCAGTAAAAAAACAACATTTTAAATGTCAAACTTATCAGTCAATTCGATTGACACATGATTTAAAAAAGCACAAGACATGTAGTTTGTGGTCAAAAAGTTGCGATGGAGCTTTGCAGAAAATGAAGACTTATGAAATAACTAGAAAATGTTAAGAAGAAATAGTTATTTTCATTTAATTCCAGCAACCTCTTTTGCTTATCTTGACAGATACGCGCATTTCGTCTACAATGTGTAGACTTCTTCAGTGTCGTGTACTAATACTCGCCTAAATGAAAACCTTTGCCATCTGCCGTATGTATACTATTTTCCAAATACAAACACTTGTACTTACAGCTTACATTTTTTGCCGAACCGATCCTGAGTCAAAAACGAATATACTTAATACATACCTGGCATTTTCCTCATGCTCATATTTCCTCTGTCAAATGCTTTACTGAAATCAGTATAAAAAGCTCTGTGGCCGAGAGGCATATATTTCCGGGCATTCAAAAATAGTAGATCAGCCGCAATTTTTTGGAAACCTTTCTAAACTCTGACTCTTGCTCCGCTCGGAAACGGTTCGTCCCAAACTGCCCAGCCGGCGTTGGAAGATAGCGCCAAGGAGGAGGAATAACTAAACCGCGACACGCAGTATTACAGCACCATGGAGACCTATTCTCAGTTCGACACAGTCCCGCCTTTAGCTGTCGTCGTTCATCGTAGTCGTCGTGGTCTTGATATCGCTTCTAACGAAGAGGTTGTCCAAGCTGCGAATTCAGGCAAGTACCCGCAAGTTGTTGGATTTCCTGACGCAGTTGATCAAAGCAACGATGGATCGAGTGATGTGTGTCGTCCGAGTATCAGGGACGCTCAGATCGACGGTGATGAAATCAAGGTAATAGACGAATTCGTGTATCTGGGCTCATTGGTGACCGCCGATAACGACACCAGCAGAGAAATACAAAGGCGCATTATGGCTGGCAATCGTGCCTACTTTGGACTCCGAAGGACGCTAAGATCAAACAAAGTTCGCCGAACCACTAAGTTGACCATCTACAAGACATTAATTAGACCGATAGTTCTCTACGGCCACGAAACATGGACATTGCTAGCCTCAAAACTATAGTTACAAGCTCTGAGCTCCAGGACAATTTGGTTGACCTAGAACATCCCAGAATATCTCAAAATATCTGTTGGCCTGCCAAGAGATTCAGTGAACATGGTTGAATTCATGTCAACATTGTACTGCCGGAAAAGCTACACCCACAAGTTAAAAAGGTGGCAAAAAAAGCAATTGCAGTTTTTGCAATCATATCTTGTGAAATCGGCATGATTCAAAAAAGGCATTTTTTTTCATCATGATCCACAATGCGTTTTATGTTATAAACGAAGCCATGCAAGTGTGTTGAAACGGCTGACTGCACACAGTTTTGCGATACATATTTATCGCTGTGTGCTTAGTGCCTCGACACTCGAAGCAACCTTTGGGTCTTTGTTCAATCGTCAACAACTTTTCAATATGGATATCAATATGAGACAATACCACAGAATGCCGCAAAGCTATTGGCCACCGTTGGAATTCCGCTGTCAAGAGTTCTATTTTTATTCTCACTCATCATTACACCCTGATGTCCCTCTCATCAAGTTTGCCCTTCTTTATGAAATACACGAAGTGTGTGCAAGTGTGAGCGAGAGACATTTGCTTCATTGCTCATACTCAACACTAAAACACTACACCACCACCTCACGCACATATTGAATTTTTCAAAAAGAATTGATGTGTTGCTTTTTTGCCCACGACCAATGTTGCATTTTTTCTCCAAGTTTAGATCCATTACGGAACAAAATCATGTGAAATTGCATTAAATATAATTTTGTTTATTTTTATTTTGGGTGTACAGTTTCAGCTGTAGATCCTAATTTTCAAAGATGATCTTCCAGAAAACAAAATGACTACGGTTGAATAGATATTTTAACAATACATAATCAGAAAAGTTTTAGTTAAACGGGAGATCCTAAGTTCCGAACTTCTTCATGTTCAGAATAATCTAGATTTTCGAGCAGTTTTCCTTTTTACTCAAAATGTGATTGTGATGATAAATCATCGACAAAAAAAACGCAGCTTTCGAAATGTTTAGTCATAATTGTAATCAAAGTTTCAACCAGAACTGTAATTGTGTCCATAGCTATGGCGTGAAGTTGTAATTGAGGCCAAAATACATCTTTATTGCCAAACACAAATTGTTTGAGTTAGTTCGAGTTAGTTTTAAAACATCATAATAACCATATTAGAGCGTCTTATTAGTGAAATGTCATTTGGTTCCATAAATTTTAGAGAAAGTGACGTTTCTTGTGGTCCGTCACACTGAACCAACTGCTGATGGGGATTCTTATTGCATGCTATAGTTCCGAAAAATATGCGGCTACTATGGCATCACTGTTGCTTTAGGGAGAACCCATGTAATATTTTTTTTTTCTTGTAGTTAGACCAATTCAATAACCGTTTCTTAAGAAGATATCTTGCAAATGGGTCTGCCTTTGAATCGATATGAAAAATTAATAAAAAGTAATGGGATTTTTTTTTTTTTTTTATATATATATATGAAGTTGTTGTTTATTTGTCAGTTCATGATGGGAATACAGTGTTTAAAAGTTCTAAAAATTTACATCTAGGTGAAAATTCAAAGCGTTCACATCTATTCTATTGTTACATTGATTAACAAAGTCGATGTAATTGATTACTAATTTAAGAATCTTCACTCTTGAAGCTCTGTTTATTCCTACTAGGGCAGGTCTCACCAGGTCATCGAAGGTTAACTGTCTCCATCCATCCATTATTCCCGCTAGCCTCTGCTGTAAAGCCATCCAAGCCGGGCCTACACGAGCACAGGTACAAAATTTATGTAGGAGCGTCTCTACAGTTTGGTGTCCGCAATGTGTGCAGTTATCGTTCTCCACTCGTCGCATCGCAAAATGAAGCACTCTGTGCTCGCATTTTCCGTTTACAAATAGGTAAAGTTGACTCCGTTGTGCAGATGATAATCGGCTATCTGCGATGTTTCGCCACGCGCGTGGCCAGTTGATCTCGGGATTGTTGCGTTCCACCTTTGGTGGGTCAGTCTGCTGAACGAAGTGTCGGTTAATAAGATCGGCGGAAGGGTTTTGTTGGATTTGGAGGGCAGTTGGGACAAGTTTGAGAGGATAATTTTAAGGTCAGGATGATCTATTGAGATAGCGGGACGGGGACTGGTGTGGAAAAGAAGGGATCTGTAGAAAGGAAGGGAATCGATCTCCGTTAAGTGTCGGTTGATAGCCAATGATTTGGCTTTGAATGCAACTAAATGCAAGTTTTGTCCACCGTGTTCTTTGCTTCGTGCCAACTGTACCATCGGGACACGGCCGACTATTCCTCGCCAGAGAAACGTACCCATCGTTGACGTTATTTTTCGCCGTGTGTACTGCTAGAGGTGGCAGTACCGACGAAAGATACCACAGTTTTGATGTACCAAACGTGTTCAACATAATTGTTTTTTGGTGCAATGTTAGTATACGCCAGGATTGCAACCACATCTGTTGTGCAAACTTTCCCACAAGTGCATTCCAGTTGAGGGTTGTCATCAGCCTTATTGAGTTTGCAAAGGTAATACCCAAAATTTTGGCAGTGTCGGCTGTCTGCAGCCACTGGGCATTAATTTCATTACCTGCGCAAACCCCAACGTTGATCGCAATAGTTTTCCTTAGGTTTAATTTTGCGCCGGCAGCTGCGACCGAAGCGAAGAAAAATTTGATTCATTGCCTCGATCTTCCAAGCTGATGTGAGTATCACAGTGATATCGTCGGCATAGGCAACCAACAAATCGCTGCCACACACTTGCTCCAGACGGCACACCAGTGGGTGGAGGTAAAGCACGAAGAGGTGCATCGACAACGGGTCGCCCTGTCGCACAGAGCGCTGTATTTCGAACGGACGAGAAAGATGCCCGTTGACCAGTAGAGTCGATCGGTAGCGATACGAGAGAGGAGTGATGAGTTCCTGGTCAACCGAGCGAACGCATGGTCTCGAATAGGAAGAGTGCTGGACCCGATCGAACATCAGTCGAAGCATCGTTTACCGGCACGACGATGATGACGAAGGCTGGCTAGCGAGAGTCGCCTGGAAGATGTTTTCTCGAGTTGGAACACTTCGTCGTCGCTCAGCACGCGATGGGCTTCATCACACCCAAGGCGATTTTTGGTGCGTGATAAGCCAGTCGCTGTTGAGCAGTGAGATGGACGGTATGAGCGGCCGTATTATCGCCGCCTTTTTTCTTCACCAGCACGATGATACCCTCCACAAATGCGGGGGAAGGTTGCCGGTAAGTGCCTCATTCAACAGCAGATTCAATTCTCGGTGAATGACATCGAACATGCGGAGGTAGAACTCTCGTGGTATAGCATCACAGCCGGGGATCGCTTCGGTGCGCTTGTTCGGATGGCAAAGAAGATCTCTTCAGTGGTGATTTCGCTCGTGCAGGCTTCATTTGTTGGGTCACCTTCTGGGATAATGCGTTCGCATTCAAAGCCATTTTCGTTGTTCCCGTCGGCTTCTTCCGAGTAGAGGCTCGAGAAGAAATTAAACAGGTTATCTTCGATCGCTTGTGGCTCGGTAACAAAATTATCTTCTCCCGTTCGCAAACGCGTGATGTTCGTCCTCTTTTTCCGTCTCTCTCCTAACTGAAACACCGACATGGGTTCTCCTGCCACGTGTGTCTCATTGATGCGCATAAACATATGTGAGAATCTACGTTGTAGCGCCACCATTTCACCTTTCAACCGATTAATTGTTGGCAACATTTCGGGATGCTGGTAGTATCTATCGTACGCCAGTCGTAGCTCTACGTACAGTCTTTGGTGGGCATTATGGAATTCCTCGTAAACTTCACGAGATTTCCACTTGAAAAAGGATTTTATTTTGGGCTTGGCGTACGATATCCACCATTCAATCCACGATTGATAATGTCTTCGTTGCCGTGTCCAGTACTGCCACTTGTACTGAAATTCTATAATGTTTTCGTCGGTTAAAAGGTGAGGCCGTAGGGACCAAAATCCACGCCCTGGCGCATGTCCAAGGTGGGGTAGACAAAGTCGAACTGTCAGAGCTTTGTGGTCAGTGAATGAACAGACGTGAGTGCATGCCGCCCGGAGGTTTTCTCTCAAACCGCTGCTCACATAGATGCGGTCGAGGCGTGATTGTGCGTTGCCTCTGACATACGTAAATCCCGCATCTCTCGGACAGAGCTTCTCCCATACATCGTGCAGTTGTAGCTGTTGAACGGCTGTTTTTAATGCAGGGCTAGTGTTTGCGCTAGATGAATCGCATATACGAAGCACGCAGTTGAAATCCCCAACGAGAATGATGTGTGGGGTATGATGCCGAAGGTAGTAGGAGAGTGTGCCGTTAAAGAAATCTTCCCGTGCGGCTCGCAGTGCAGTGCCGGAGGGAGCGTAGACGTTACATATCGTCGTGTCTTGCACTCTCAGTGAAACCAAGCGACCGTCCAGACTCTTCTCGACGTGAGAGACCTGAATATATTCCCTTACAGCGATGGCCGTTCCTCTTCTCGCATGGTCTACATTAGCGAAAACGGTGAAGCCAGGCAATGAGAGCTGTTCATTTTCGACTTCTTGTAGGCACACAATGTCGAGGTTTTGGCTGTTGACGAAGTTACGGAGGGCATTGAGTTTCGTGGAGTTGGTGATGGTGCCGATGTTGATCGACGAGATGTTGTAGGATGTGAGAGCCATTAGAGTAGATAGTCTTCATCCTGCTCGTCGCCTTCTCGTTTTTGACGGGGTTTTTGCTGGGAGGTTGACGCCTGTTTCGTCTGCTGCTCGTTGATGCGGATGAGTCATCGGTGTCATTATCGACGTCACCCATTGCTTTGCGATCGTGTCACAGGTTTTTGAAAATCTCGTCCAACACGATGGTCGCTTTGGACGAATCGGCTTTTGCTTCGGTGTGACGGCCGCCAAAGGTGAGCTGTGGGCGCTTTGGACTTGCGAGCAGAGGGGCATCGTTCGGTCGGTCGTTGTGAGCTTGTTGCTAGTGTTTGTAGCCGAACCAGACGATTCGTTCTGGTCGGCGGGCTTCGGCAGCTCCGGAAAGTCGTCCACCGTGATCGGCGGTGGAGGAGGTGCAATGGACCTCGGCTCAGCAAGCTTCTTGCTCGGTTTCGGTGGTTGAGGTGGTTTCACACCTACTGGTTTTTTGAGTGGCCCAGTCTGCTTTGCTACGTTAGCGTAACTCTTCTGGACCAACAGCTTTTTATTCTGAACACACGATATGCCAGTATGCGCCTGCTCTTGGCAGTGTTTGCACGATTGCAGCTGTCCCTTGTACACGATGAACGCTTGCTGACCGTCGATCGTGATCCACGAATCGATGTTTTTCCGTATTATCATACGGGCCGACCATGTGCCGAGTGGAATACCTTCGAAATCGAAACCATCACTCCATGTTAGTTCATTTAGCGACACCACCTCACCGTAGACGCTAAGGAACTCAACTATCTTCTCTTCGCACACATCCTCGGGAAGGTCATGAACCTTAACTTCTACACTACCGTCTTCCATGGTAATACGAAGTTTGTTCTTTTTCCCACCGAGTTCCACTTCGTGGCGACCGTCATGTTCGTCTACTATTTTCTGTGCGAGCGTCAGGTCGCTAACCTTGACGAACGCACCAATGTTCACCCCTGTGACACTGCAGTCTCTTTACGTCTTCTTTCTTCAAACCTAGCACTTGTTTGCAAAAAGCATGCACTTTTTCATAAGACGGTTTCACTGGGAAACACGAGAAGTCGATCCGAAACGTATTTTATCGCCCCATCGCGGTACACTAGAAGCGCACAACGTGGCACTGTAGACGATAGAAAGAATATCAACTGTAGAAGCTTGACTCCCGATAAATGCAATCGAATAAACACGTCTGCACGTCTCAGAAGCTGAGCGATAACTCGGGAATTCATAAACATATTCATCGTATTTATAACAAACATTACTGTCAAGTTCGATCTGTGTTGTTTTTTTTAATCAGTTCGTTTATTTGTTAGGCTCAGGCGTGTGTAACACTTTACGGAGCCGATATTTAATATTGTTGTACAAAACATTTTACGTTTTGTTATTAGTAAAAGAGGGATGCCAATTACTCGTGGCTAGCTCGAGGTTAATGGGTCACATGAACGTTTGGAAAGGGCTAGGTAGGTAACTTATTTAAGCAATTATTTGCTGCTTTTGGTTGCGACATCTACCAAACCCTCGATCCCTGTAGTCCCTTTCAGGAACTAAGCCGCAGATGGGTGACCACAGTTTGCTGGGCAGGTAAAAGTATTTAGCACGGAAACAAATGGATAGTATAACTGGGACACAATGGTAGGGAATTTACTAGAGTGGAAGGAAGGAGGGTGATGACGTTACACTCTTAGATCAGACAAACAAAGGAATTCGTAAATCGCTTGCATGTAGGGAAGATCACGTATTCCCAAAACATCTCTTATCTCGCGGAAGGGTTGTCTATCTCGGGCCATTAGGGTATCCAATAGTCGTGCTCTGGAGACATCATTATCCGGGCAATGCCAAACTGCGTGAGCGATGTCATCATAACCGGTTCCGCACCTACATAAATTGCTATCGACGAGGTTAATTCTGTAGAGATGTGCGTCTAGCGAGTAGTGGTTGGATATAAGTCTTGACATCACACGAATGAAACCGCGACTTACATCCAAACCTTTGAACCACGATCTCGACGAAACATTTGCAATAATGGAATGTAACCACCGCCCAAGAGAATTACTTGTCCAATCGTTTTGCCAACTTTGAAGAGAAATCTGACGTACTAATGGGAAAAATTCATCATGTGAAATTTTTCTTTCAAAAAGAGCCTTCTTGTGCGCCCACCTTTGCTAGAGAGTCCGCCATCTCATTGCCTGGAATTGAGCAATGTGAGGGGACCCATACAAAGGTAATCTTAAATGATCTTTCGACCAACACACACATCTGCTCCCTTATTTGTGCAAGGAAGTAAGATGAGTGCATCACTGTTTTAATCGACTGCAGGGCCTTAATTGAACTGAGACTATCTGAGAAGATGAAATAATGGTCTATGGCATGCCGAAAACTATCCCCAATGCGATATTTCGATATCTGTGTTAACATCTGCTAGTTTGACACTTGTTGGATTGAATTGTTATTTTCATGAATTTCTGCATTTAGTTTTACTTTTCAATAATTTGATTATAGCCTGTTGGTTTTTGTGATTCTATAAACTACCTAGATAAGACGTCGTCTTATCAAAAGCATGTTATGCAGTGCATCTTTAAAACTTCTTACGCGACCTAAAAGATGTTATAAAAAGATCTGTTAATTGCGCTGCTTTGGTCATATTTGAGTCTAAAATTATGTTCTAGAAAAATACATGATTGACTTATAATAAAAAATTAAAAATACATGCTTCAACGCCTGCAAGAATGGCTTGCATCTTCACCGGATCTCAACCCACTTGACTACTGTGTTGCGATAACATCCTCTCAGCTTTTATTTGACAAAACATGTTTTTCATTTCATTCTTCATACTCCTGTATAACATAATTTCAAGATAACTGACCAAAAAGATGTTATTGGTGTTACTTGGGAGGCTCCTCAGACATGATCTGGAATGCAAGCCGTACAAGAAACAACAGGTTCACGAGTTGACGGTGCGTCAAAAGCAAAGACGCAGATCTCTTTTGGTTAATCAACAAAATGATCGTATGTATGGCAAATGTCTTGCCAACATTCCAAGAGATAAACTAGCTGTAGAACGCAATCATAATGTATCAAAAATCATGGTATGGGGCGCTGTTTCGCGAAAAGGAAAACTTCCTCTTTTTATCATAGAACCTTAAGTAAAAATCAACACTGAATATCACAACGAGCAGATTTTGAAGAACCACTTGCTTCTTCATGCTTCAACGCCTGCAAGAATGGCTTGCATCTTCACCGGATCTCAACCCACTTGACTACTTTGTTTGGGGTTATATGCCTCAACATATAGGCCCTACGAGAGGGCTCACTTAAGATCGGTTTGAGAAAGATTTGGTTGATATTTGGGACCAAATTCCACAGGAAATCGTACGTGCCAGACTAACGTTCTCTTTTTGTCGTCGCTGTGGCCACTGGCTTTCGATTTCTTCCCGATCCAGCTTTCCTGACTGTCGACTAACGTTTACCGAACACTTTTAATACGTTGGTAACAGTTGATTTTGCCACATGCAACAATTTGCCAACTTGGCGTGAGAGTAGTTTGGATTTTCGCCATCCACGTGCAACAATTTGATGCGTTGCTTCTCTTCCTTCGAAGACATTTTGATAACTGAAGTGCTAATCTCAAAATCAAAATAGAGGCATGATTCTACACGCACACATCTTCAAAATGTTTAAGCTGACCAAATTTTGATCGCAACACCCTTTAGAATTCGCATCGCAACAGATTTAGAATTGCATCTGACGATTTTGATGGAGTGCTGGGCATCGCTCCCGTTATAGCAATGGACACTTATCGTCAGTATTTTCTGTGCAGGAAATCGTACGTGCCAGCTGCGATGGGATTACAAAGCGTTTGCGCAAAGTTATCAAGGAAAAGGGCGAGAGATTTGAATTGAATTGATATAGTTTCTTTCTATAACACGTATCTTTCAAATGAAAAATAAATTTTATGATATGGTTGATTTGTTTTGCTGTAGTCTCATTTTGTTTTAGTGACACCAATTGTGAGACACCCTGTAAAGGGTTGAGAGACAGAAATTTCATTTGCCTGCTCGAGCTGGACAAAACGACCCGAAGTCTCACTTTAATATTCTCGGTTACGGCCGAAAACCGAAACGGTCAGATCGACTGAAATCTGAAATGTTGAGTGGTTTCATTTCAGCTGGATAAGCACGTGGTTGAGCTTTAACCGCTCAACCACTGAAACAATGACAACACAGATACAAAACTAATGCTAAATACAACACTACAAAATGAAATTTCAAAGCATTTAGGAGAGAGAAAAAGCAACAAAAAATTTATCTTGTGTATATCACTGAACTCAAATATAAAAAAAACGGCAGACATTGAATTTAGAGTTTCCTAATTTAAGAAAAATGGTTCCCTAAAAAAAACATAACGATGGTTATGGAGTAGGATTAAACACATAATCAAACTCCTGTAAAAATTGTACAGACAGCGAATGCTTTCAAATAATAACTGTGGAATTGTATCAAGACGTTTAGTTCAGGTGATACTAATTGTGATAAACAATAAATTTAGAATTCCTTAAAAGGAAGACGGTTTCGTAGAAAAACATTGATAAGACCACCAGCTTGAAATCTATCCTATCTGGAATGAGGTTGTTCCCTTTATATCAATAAAATTGAATGAATGTTGAAAATAACCCTTCCTGATCCATAAGAAACTATCGCATGACCTGGTAAGCGATTGCACTATGGCAATCATCATCCCACAGTGAACGACCGGAAAGGAAATCGCAGAAGGAACCTAGATATAGGAAGAAGATAAGAAGAGAAAGTCATAAAATCTCTACACCAAGTCATACACAACTTGCGAACCCAACGACGACAACCAGACTCTGGAATGCTTGGAAGGATACTTAAACCGGACACCAGTTAACAACTCTAACTACTGGCATTGAACAGGGTGGGACGATTTTCCACCATAGGAAGACAAAAGTGGGAAAACGGAGAAATAAATGGTCTCGAACGGAGCAGCCCTTTTTTCCTGATTCTGGTTTCGGCTTTACAAACATTGGAATTACGTTTAGCTTGTAGGTAGTGTGCATCCGGAGAGAACAGTACGAACCACGCTTGTTCCTGCACTTATTTTTATATCCTCATACAGCGAGATTGCACTGACCGGTCACAGTACGACTGCTGTTCAGAACTGGACACCAGACAGGGCGGACCAAATTGAAAATATATGGCCCATTAAGGCAAGTGCACATCAACTGGCTCCCGGCTTGTGACGGCTTACTTGTATGCTGGGTTGGTCCGTGGTGGTCTGCTTTTTTGGACAATGCACTTTTTAATGAAGGAGGGAAACTGAAACGCTAACCAAGGACAAATGAGACCATCATGGCACACAGGGGACATAAGCGATTTGGTGACTTGGCCTGATAGATTGTGTGGATTTGTTGCGAACGAAGTTCTCAGTTCGCTTGGAGGAGTTAGTCTTCTGCAAAACGATTTGGTGATTTTGAAGATGATTATTTTGAAGACAGCGTTGCTTTTCACAACCTTCATAAACCTCGAGTAGTTTTTTTTTATTTTTGTGGTAGAAGCAATCATCCTTACAGCTCCTCATAATAACAAACTCATGAATGCGATGATTACGGAAGAATTACCAACCAACCACCATATTGCACAGATTTTACTATTATTGCCGACTGTCGGCTTGCATGTCCTACATTCAAATTGGATATTGTTAGTGTACTTGCCTCACCAGATGGAACCCTTTCGAGGGGAGCGCCATCATCATCTGGCACGTTTTGATGTTTTTCCTGTTCAACGCCGACCATCTGCAACAGAGTGTACAATCTCCGTCGTCCGTATGATTCTCTGCTTACCGAGAAGCGTAAGCCCGTGAAAGTTTCCGCACTTAATACCTAGGGTTTTCACATCGACACGTAACATTTCTCCCGCGAAATAATCCTATTTTTTCGTTCCATTAACTCCCCGACGCCGGAGCCCATCTTCGTTTATCAACGTCAACACTGATGCTGATGTCCATCGTTTTGCGTCATCCAGCGTAATGAACGTCGACGTGCTTTGCGATATGACCAGTGCCATAATCTGCGGAAATATAATCATGTTTCATTGTTCGTCTAAAATACGGGGATTCTCGTTTCGACTAAAAGCGACTGAAAAGTTGTGATGGTTAGGAATAACAGTGGGTTTCTGTGGCGCTAGAAAATGCTGAACGGAGAGGGGCATAGGGTTTCACTAAATTTAAAGTTGAGCATTTGTTAAAGAAGCTACAACTAGATTCTAAAAACTACTTCAATTTGTTTATGTTGTGCTATAACTTGTCGTTAAACTTCTTATTCCTCTTCTTTGTTTGGAGATCACTGTAGAAATCTTATTCACGTGTCGCAATTGTTGTAACTTTTTTTTTAAATCTGTTCAGTTAATGTTATTTATAGAATAATTCGTTACATTTGAAGGATATTAGACCGTTGGGTAGCTTCTCATCGCCGTTCCAATGTTTGAGCCATCTGTGAAGAATTTTATGGAACTATGACGAACAGTGGGACCTTCGACTTCCCAAACTCTGCGTGACATCTCACATATGTTGTAAGGGAAGTCATGGTTTTCCACATGTTTCATCCATTCTCTCTTCATATACATCACTTGCCCCTTTTTGAAAGCTTTGTGAAAAGCTTAGTCACCACACTGAAAATTTTCAATCGTTTGCATGCTCTTTTCTGTTTCTTTTCTTCTCTTTTTGTCGTCGCTGTTGCTTCTGGCTTTCGATTGCCTCCTTATTCAGCTCTCCTGGCGGTCGACAAACGGTCACCGAACACTTTTAAAACGTTGATTATAGTTGATTTTGCCACATTCAACAAATTCGCCAGCTTGGCGTGAGAGTAATTTGGATTTTCGCAATGCACGTGCAAAATTTTGATGCGTTGCTTCTCTTTCTTCGAAGACATTTTGATAACTGAAGTGCTAATCTCAAAATTAAAATAGAGGCATGATGGTACACGCACCCATCGTCAAAATGAGGGGTGGGCACGATGAAAGGAAATGCGTCAAGTTTAAGTCGACCAAATTTTGATCGCAACACCCTTTAGAATTCTCATCGCAGCAGATTTAGGATTGCATCTAACGATTTTGATGGAGTGCTGCGCATCGCTCCCGTTATAGCAATGGACACTTATCGTCAGCTTTTTCGGTGCAGTTGCCTCTTTTGTGTTTGGCCACTACAGAAGCAAAGTATACGTTAGTTTTGGACGAATTATGGATTTATAAATCCACGTCATTTTTGATCTTAGGCCTTTGATTTTAGATTCTCTGCCAAATGTTTTGGAGCATATTCAGAAAGCACTGGTTGTCTTGCCCATCACACACTCAACATTCCAGTTCAGTTTGGCATCCAGTATCACTCAGGTAGGGTATCTGTCCCTTGACTCAGCCTAATATGCAACAATCGATTACATTTTTCGTTGTAACTCATAAAGTATTTGAGCTGGAAACAAAACTTAACTAGCTATGCACTTCCTAAGAAATGTTCAGTATGCCATCTGGTAGTAATTATTACGAAAAGCTACACAACTCGTTTTATAAAGTCAGAAACTTTCGAGGGATATGGATGTAATGTTGGTCTATGGGTATCAAATTGGGTCTAATCATGGATGCTAGTTCGTCCCATTCGATTGATTTTTTATTAAATGCAATCTTCGTACGGGTTTCTTCCTGATTTTCTGATTCAAGGCGTTCCCAGCTGTATTCGCTTTACCCAACAAACAATTTCACAAATCAAACTATACTTAAACTGCTAAGAAACACTTAACTGATTTTTACATATGATTTAGCGGTCTTTCGACAATCAAAATATTTTAATTCACTCTACACAGATTTTGTTTCTTTAGTTTGGGTTAAGATGAGCCATGTGAACAACATTCAACCGGAATTCAGACATTTGTATTGTAAATGTTACCAATAACAACATTTTTACAACGCTTTTCATACAACAGGCCATAGTTAGGAACATAGACAAAAATATGTCCCTAAGATTGGGTCCACCGTTTGCTTGTTAAATCATTGTTATTTTAGCAATGTGACCTGTAAGTTTATACCATGTGACTATATTCTGTACATTTTGTCTGCATTATTCGGTTTATAGGTTCAATTTCGGCAAATTTAGATCATTCGAAGATCGTATAGATAATCTGTTTAGATTAACCAGTATAGTCATGGTGTCTAAAAAGTCAAGGAAATCGAAAATTACGCGGAAGTGAACAACTATAAAATTATTTATTATGTCTCAATTACTTTGAAATAAATCGGTCATGCTGATAACAACATGATTTTATTGATTATCGAAGAAATAATGACATATTTGGTACATAGGCCGAATCAAGGAGCTAGGCTAACATTACATCCCGTTACCCTATTTTACTTGTTTACTAAAATGGATTTCCAATCCTCCTAGCTTAAAAGCTTTTAGAGTCAACTTCCAATTCCTGGTGAAAGGAACAATTACTACTTTTAATGGATTTATGCTATGTCTTGTGTATTGTTCACCACAAAAAGCAAAACATCATGAGTATGATTGACCGCCCGAGGTTGCTACTCCATTATGTCAGTTGTCATTACACAGAGAACCAACAGAAGATGCTTGGGACTAGCATACATAATCAATGTATAAAAAATGTGGATCTTAAACTAAGACATTACCAATGCAGGTCAAGTAGCGAATGGGAAGGAATATGAAGGAAACCGAGAAATCCTCTGCTCTTCCACGAGAAATCACTGAGATGTTGAATAATATTGTTGGGTTTGCAGCACGACCCGTTTTAGTAGACGGTGAGCTTAGTTCAACTGACGACGGCAGCAAAAAGCTATTTAACTATGTTCCCGGTTTATTCTCTGTACAGAGATGCACATTGAAGTTATTCAAATGTTGGCACCGATTCAAACCAACAGTAGGAATGCTGTTGGTTGGTTTATTTCAGCGCAATATAAGAATACGTTAAAATTTTGAGTCCGAGAACCGATTTAAACCAAGTGATGTTGCTCGGGCCACTGACATGTACGCGTGGCTTGTTTCAATGGAATAGAAAAATACGTGTGAATAATTGTAATCCCTGAATTTTTCCGTCCCTTTTGCACACGACAAACACTTTCACCCTTAACTCTTCTTCATATTCACTCTTTCACCACGTTCCAAATATTTTAAACATGTACTTCTCCTTTACACTATCTTATACAGATAAAAAGAAACATTGAATTTTCTGCGTTAGCTAATGCACATAGAGGGAATGCTAGATTTGGTAGAAAATAATGGGATAGTTCATATAAATTTAAGCCAGATAACGCCTGAATCTAGCCTGTTGTATGAAATATTGCAAACATTGTTGTATGGCGCATGAAAGATTGCAAACAATTTCGTTGTTGACGCCTTCTTTTTTTGGAATTAAACGAGGGAAAATTTTACGCGCTTGTTAAAATTTATGTTTTTTTTCTGTGGGTACCGCACTTCCCAACATCATCACATTTGCCATCCTGTATGCATTCACTTCTTATTGCCATAACATCACTCCTATCGCCAGTTTAGCCGTCTTTTGTTTAAAGACGCCGAACAATTCTAGACAAAATCGCGAAAAGGTCGAAAGTAACAATTGTAAACAATGACTTTTGAAGTAAATTTCTTGGAATTACTAACATCTATATCAGCTACCGACGAAAAGCTATTAGCTCCCTCTATCTGTTTCTGTTGCTATTTTGTTAGTGGGAGCAAGCAGATCCCAGAAAAAATACGGTAGAAGTCATTGTTTACAAATATTAATTTCGATTTTTTGACTATTTTGTCTAGAATTGGTCATCGAAACAATAGTCACACCGCCATGACTTTGGCAGTTCACAACTAACCATCATACCGGCCCATCACTAGCATTAGCCTTGTATTAGCATTAGCATTGACGTTTGCACACCTCGTGGATGGAGCTACGATCAGGAATAATTCATTGAAGACATTGCATGTCACCATGAAACGAAACCAGTTACTTATACGTTTCTTCACGCAATAATCTCCACGAAGACACTCCTAAATCGCTCACCTGGCCACGTCCATGCAACCGTTGGAGATAGGAAGGATTTGGTATCCACCTTAAGAAGACACGGGGAACCCACGTAGCCTTCAGTGGACATCAAAGGAAAATGGAAATGAATAGTAGGAGAGAATAGTTAAACAGAATGTCCTGTTTGGTGTACAGAACATTTTTTTAAATGTTCGTTGGGAGCATCTAGGCTAAGAAGGTTAAGTGATGCTCTTTTTTCCTTCAAATGGTTGGGACCTAAGCATTAGCTATGGCCCTAGCCTTATATGGCTTATGGTTTTAGCGCCATTACTCGCTCTCTGAAAAGAGAAGAATGTTTAAGAATATAAGTACGGGCGGTGAAAGATAACTTGTCCGAGGATTTGTGCTCCTAATTGCATCACTACACATAACATGACACCACAGGGGACACCAGATATAGAATATACGGCAGCGACGAAGTTGACCATTTAGGGCCGAATGTCCATAGGAAACAGAGAAAGAGATAGAATAACGGTAATGTCACGGTGCTCACTATCAGATTCGGTCGTATTAAAAAACTTAAAAAATATATATATTTTCAATTGTTGAGTGCTATCGATGGTGAATTAGCATTAATTGCATAACTTAGAGACTTCACTGAAAGAAAAATATTCAGAAATATAACAATCTGCTAACTCTGAAAACTAGAGAAGACGTTGCTTGATCATTGTCTTTATTGTAGAGAAGCAGTAAATAAAACGCATTAAATGTAAAAGCACGGTTTACACACATGCAGTCTTCTGATCTCATTCGTTTTAAATAATGTTCCTAAATTAGGTAAATTCAATTATAATTTATGAACTAGCATAACTAACTTTATGCTTTTAGAAATCAAATTATCTCAGTACCGAACAACATATTTCGACCGATTCATACCAACCTGAAGAATACTGTTGTTGTTTGCCCTTCATGGAAAGAAATGTGACTTAAGGTCATAGATGTCTACTTTTATTGTAAATGTTTTCAATGCTCAATTAACACATTATAATATTAAATATTTGATGAACTAAAGAAACCTTACCTTCGCTCTTTCTTTTTTCATTTGTGTTGTCATCCTCTCCGTACTCTACAGGCGTGACACGGTCTTACTTACCAATATGCTCGGAGTTCTTATTCCACTGTTAAGGAAAGTCCATTTATTATGTCACGCAGCAGGGGGGGAGGGGGGTGGGAGGTTTGGGAAAACGTAACGATGCATACAAAAAAAATTGAAGGTCCATACAAATAACGTGTCAAGGGGGGGGGGGGGGGGGGTTATAAAAAGTTATTTTTTGCGTGACGTAATCAATGGACGTTCCTTTATTCCGACTTTTGCTAAAATAGATGCCGTTCATGGTCCAGAAAGCGAGTCCTCACCTATTGAGACCGCAAGAAAATCCACAGCAACCACTTCCGCAGTTTGTAAATTTGCTAGCAAGAGGAGCCATGGATATAGGACATTATCCAATCACTCTTCCAGGGCGCTGATCACTCTTCCAGAGCAATATTCATCATGCCTGAAACCACACTCTACACATATTCCTATGTCACTTCACAGAGCTATGTTTCTATCAAATTTTTTGAAACTCGGCTCATTTCATCGATTTTTTTACGGCAACCAATCAATTCCATCCACAAAATTCAAGGTTTCAGTTCAACCGATACGGATTTTTGCACTTGTTAGGGATCTTATGTCTAGTGGCGAAGCGCTACATATACAAACTAGGCAGCATTCATAGCAAAACCTCACAACTACTTGCGAATACGGTACTGCATTCCGAGGCACGTTTGTCGTTAATATATTCATTATCAATGATGAATAAAACGAACAAAATATTTGAAAACTGTTTTAAACTTACGAACAAAATGACAGCGTAGAGAAAAAAACATCTTACATCACCATCTTACACAAGCTCATCATCACGTACACAAACTTGTTTATAAATTGAACACCGATCATAAAACATAACCGAAAAATCTACAAACTCAAACACAACTTTCTGGGCAAGAATATTTCGTGCAAAGTCTAAGTTCGATGTTCCGGAGGATGTTAGAAAGAAGAAATTATCGGATGTGGTGAAGTAGGCGCTCCCTTCATCACTTCCGGAACAATAAACGGTGCGGTCTTCGCGGAAGAGTGTCTTAAGGAGCGCTTCTTGCCATTCATACGGAAGCACAAAGGATCAACTCAGTTTCGGCCTGATCGAGCATCATGCCACTACGCTCGAAAAGTGTTGGATATATGAACCCTTTAATTCCAACTACCTTTGCTTATCTTCGACAGATACGCGTATTTCGTCTACAATGTGCAGACTTCTTCAGTGTCTCGTACTAATAACTCGACTGAATGAAAACCTTCGCCACCTGCCGTATATATACTTTTTTCTAAATACAAATAGTTTACCTATCATTATGTTGTTTATACCTATCTTATTATTAGTTTGTTTATACCTATCTTGAGTCAAAAAGAAGGGTACTTAATATCTACCTCGCTTCTTTCTCATCTATACCTAACATACTTATTGTGTAGCAGCGGGTGCTCCGCTTCGTCGGGTTTGATGTCGTTTGGGTAGTAAGTTGAAGAGCCATGTGTAACCATTGCCTTGGTCTTTGTTTAGTAGATTTGTGTTCTGTTGTTTGTTTATTTCTAAGCTTTCTGCGACGTCTAATTTCCAGGGTGTAGATGTAGTCCGTAATATTGTGATGTCATTCGTCGTTATGTCGCGATTTTCCGTGAAGATGTGTTCTGCGACTGTTGATTTGAAGTTTTGTGAAATTCCTTTCTCGTTCTGTTTGACAGCCTTAGTCACCTCCGCTAGATGCTCCTTGAACCTTGTTGCCAAGGTTCTCTTTGTTTGACCTACATATATTTTGCTGCAGTGTTTACACTTGATTCGGTATACCCCTGCTCTGCCTAATGTGTCTACTGAGTCTTTGGTGGAGCCTAACATCGATGCTAAGCGCAAGAGGCGAGGAGTACGCTACTGTGCAGTGGTCACCCTTGACGTGAGAAACGCCTTCAACAGCGCCAGTTGGGTGGCTATTGCCGACTCGCTCCAGCGCCTACAGGTTCCTGGGTACCTGTACAAGATTCTCGAAGCTACTTGCAGTAATCGCGTACTGGTATACAATACAGAGGCAGGCCAGAAACGTGTACAGATCACCGCAGGCGTCCCAGGCTGCAGTCTCGATGCTGGGTCCGGTGCTATGGAACACGATGTACGACGAGGTACTGCGGCTTGAGTTCCCGAGCGGGGTAAAGATTGTCGGGTCCGCAGACGACATTACCCTAGAGATATGTGGTGAATCCATCGAAGAGGTCGAGTTAACGGCCTCACACTCCAATGGTATTGTGGAGAGATGGATGAGCTCCAGGCACTTAGAGCTAGCCCACCAAAAGACTGAGGTCACGGTGGTGAACAATAAGAAATCGGAGCAACATGCGACGATCAGTGCAGGTAACTGCACAGTAGAATCGAAGAGGTTCTTGAGGTATCTTGGGGTATGGCGACAATAATTCTCTCTTTACTAGAAGGTCGAGGAATGCAAGTTTTCCATCCTTTTCTATTTCATGGGTGAACGCCGGACTACGACAAGCAGATGGCTTCTAAGATCAATAATGGCCCTTATAGGCAGCTTCGGCAGACCCCTACCAAACATGGTGAAACACGTGGACAAAACACTAAAGGAGTGTAAAAGCAGCATTAGGGGATGCAGCAGTCCGCCTTCGCGAACCAAACCCCATCATCCCCAGAATTAAAGGCCTCCCAAAAGTCCACAAACCCGGAAACGAAATGAGGAGATTGTTTCATCTGTAGGATCTCCAGCCCATAAGCTAGCAAAATGGCTAGTAAAAGAATTTCAAGGTATCTCCGAGCAATTCCCAACAAGCTCAGTTCGCAACTCCCAAGAATTTGTACAAACAGCTACAGTCATCAGGTCATATAAATGACAATGAAGTAATGGTATCTTTCGACGTCACGGCCCTTTTCCCTAGCGTACCGATCAAGGACGCAATTAACCTTCTAGAAGATTGGCTTTTGAAACAGGGGGATGACACAACATGGAAGCAAAAGGTGCGGATGTACCTTAAGCTGACTCGACTTTGCATGGAAGAGAACTACTTCACTTTCAGAGGATCATTCTTGTAAACCATTAAAGGAGCCCCTATGGGAAATCCTCTCATCCCCATTCCTCTGTAGAACTCTTATGGCGAATTTGGAGACAATCCTAAAGCAAAAGGATTACTCCCAACTCGTTGGTGGAGATACGTCGACGACATCTTCGCCGTAGCGGAAAAAGACGATCTCTCCCTAATTCTTCAAGAAATCAACAATCTCCACAAAGACATTAAGTTCACCCATGAAATAGAAAAGGATGGAAAACTTGCATTCCTCGACCTTCTAGTAAAGAGAGAATTATTGTCGCCATCTCCTTTAGAGTTTGAAATCTTCAGAAAACCCACAAACACCCAAAGAGTCATCCCATACACTTCAAACCACTCTTTTCAGCACAAAAATGGCCACTTTCCACCACATGATCCACCGGATGTTGACCCTTCCTCTCAATAAAACTGGAAAAGCCAAAGAATTAACATATATCTTCGAAACTGCCAGACTCAATGGGTACGAAAAAGAGGACTATTCAAGCGATCATCAACAAGAAGGAAAAACATCTTCATAGGAAATCACTAACAACCCTCTCAGACTCACCTGAACCCCTAAAACGTGTATCCGTCCCCTTCGATAAAGACATTACACAAAAGCTTAAACCACGACTTAGGGAATTTGGCTTAGACTTAGTTTTTCTAGTAGGCACAACCAATTAGCATCGATGTTAGGCTCCACCAAAGATTCAGTAGACACATTAGGCAGAGCAGGGGTATACAGAATCAAGTGTAAACACTGCAGCAAAATATATGTAGGTCAAACAAAGAGAACCTAGGCAACAAGGTTCAAGGAGCATCTAGCGGAGGTGACTAAGGCTGTCAAACAGAACGAGAAAGGAATTTCACAAAACTACAAATCAACAGTCGCAGAACACATCTTCACGGAAAATCACGACATAGCGACGAATGACATCACAATATTACGGACTACATCTACACCCTGGAAATTAGACGTCGCAGAAAGCTTAAAAATAAACTGTGTACGAGAAAGAATGTTTGCAAAAGCGATTGCTACCGTTTATCAGAAATCACGACTCTCCAGCTCAGTTTTGGCCTGATTTGGCCACCAAATTTAGTTACAAGACTATGCGAAATCCATCCTGGAATGGTATAAGGTACAAGAGGTCAAACACGTAACACCAAAAGCAGCCAATCCACCAAATTATCCAGAATTTCGACCATTAGAGAAGTACTGAACCAGAAAATGACAACTCTATTGCAGATCCACCGACCCATTACAAGTCCCATGTGTGAGCATTGCCGACATCAGTTGGATAAGGGTGCTGAAAAACACTTCTATGTTTGGAAATTTATAATTTGGAAACCAGGGACGTTATAACTGTTATTTTTAAAAAAGTATTTGTAATACTTTTATAATCAGATGGATCTCACGAATGTCCGCCTTCTTAATAACACTAGCGTGTTAGCTGGTTACTTATCTTTTCATTGCATGGAGTTTTCGTTTTAACAAAAACAATTGTTTCCCGCAACACTACTACTACATCTAGTTATGATTTAAGTGTGCTACTTGGGATCTGTTGATTAATGCGTTATGTACAGGGTGCTGGAGAAAATAATGCGAAAATTTGTTTTAGTTCTTTTAAATCCCATTTTCAACTTATTCAAGCAATAATATCAACACTTTCGAAAGCAGTTACCTTTATTAAGTCCTTTTCAACAAATTTATTCAATGTGTCCTCCATTTTTATTAATAACATCCTCGAGCCGACGCCGGAAGCCAGAGCATGCCTTTCGGATGTAGTCTTCCGACATTGACTACCATGTGGGTGTTATGGTTGACTTCAGGGTTTTCACACTAGGGTGTGATGTTTTGCATGCTCGTGCTTCAACATATGACCAAATCGAATAATCTAACGGATTAAGATCTGCACTGCTAGGGGGCCACAAATCCTTCGGCCAAAACTTCATGTTATCGTTCAACCATTGTTGGGTTCAAGTGCACGTGTGACACGGCTCTCCATCCTGCTGTAGGGCAACGTTTTGGTCCTTGGAGAAGTTGGCCTTCACCCAGGGATAGACTTGGTCCTTTAAAATGCCGATATACACTTCGGTATTGATTTTAACTCAATGAAAACAGGCGGAATTTTCAAACAGTTGGACGCCACCAAGCCAAACATCATGACACCAGCTGGATGATTGGTACCTTAGAGTGGGATGACTTCAATCAACCATCGACCATCAACCATCGACTGCCAAGTCTGATATTTATTCAATTTAAAATTATCCGTCTCCAAGTGCCTGAATTTTTTAAGCTATGAACCATATATATTCAGTATTGATTAGGGTTTATAAATGCATTTTGTTTTTAGCATTTCTCTATTTCCTTTGCTATATTTGCTATAAATATTTAAAAAAATTGCTCCTTATGGTACTTTTTACCAAGTCCAACAACAATCATTTATTCAATCAATAAAATGATTATTAAAAATATCGACAACTACATTTTCAGATTACTTAAACATTCGTCTCTCTAAGCTTATCGAAAAAATATTAATTTTGTATAAATAAACAAATTAATGAATAAAAAAAAATTTTTGATCGAAAATTAAGAGCAAACGAATAAACGCGACAACCTTCTCAAAGTGTTGCACTACCTTCCAATCTGTCAAAGGGTTTGTTTTGTTTTGTTCGGTGTTGGAGAAAAGGAGTGAAACATTTATTTATTTATATAAATTTAAGGTCCCAAAAAAAAACATGGAAGGTTTTTAAAATGATCCTTTTTTGCGTGACATAATTAACGAACGTTCCCTTTGGGGAATGCTCCACCCTTGTGCTATTCGGGAGACATCTGCATCAAACGGTTTTGTGTTTTTTTATTCATTTAAGCACTTCAAATGAATAAAATTGATTTTGATCGAAATCACCCAATTTTTGAAAATTGGCCGCGGGAATTAAATGATTTTTTTAAAGTTCATCTGACATAATAAATTTTTAAAATTTCTGTGTAGTGTTATGCTACAAATACCACACAGATAAAAAGAAACATTGAATTTTCTGCGTTATCTAATGCACATAAAGGGAATGCTAGATTTGCCAGAAAATAATGGGGTATTTCATGTAAACTTAAGCCAGATAACGCCTGGATCCAGCCTGTTGTATGAAAGATTGCCAATATTGTTGTACAGCACATGAAAAGTTGCAAACAATTTCATGATTTACGTCTCCTTTAGCTTGGATTTAAACGTGGGGATATGTTACACGCTTGTTAAAATTAATTATTTTTTTCTGTGTAGTACTGGTTTTAAAAATGTAAAACAAAATTTTAAAGATAATTATCAAAGCAAATTTAAATAAATAGTTCAAAAAGTGATCGAAGTCACCCCGTTTTACTGGTGATCACTTTCGCGAACATTTTGACGAATTTGCAATAAAACAAATATAATGTTTGGATGCAGAACTTGAAAGTAAACATAAACAAATACATTTTCGACAGAAATTAGTCACTAGCTACATGAATCAACCTAATACTCAAGTTTGAACATTTTCGCATTATTTTCTGCCGCACCCTGTAGGGTGGAGATGCGTTGCTAAAGTTCGTACCGATCATGCGTATATATAACAGTTCCTCGCTCAGTTATCAAATCAGTCATATTTTCTTGGCTTCCAATACCTTGCCTGCAACACTTTGAGTCCCAAGGCCTCTGATTGAACACAATGAAACTCTAAGGGTGATGTGGCCGTCAATTTATTGTTCATAAATCTTTACGAACGCTGAAGTATTTTGTGAATGTGTACGTTTTATGGAGTGACGCTTTATTGAGAGTACGTTAGCCTGTACTTCCAAAGAAATTGAGAGTCTTGCAACCCTTTCGTCATGTTTCGAGATTCCAATTGTTAGTCCGTTTTCATCGCCTGGATTTATGCCAAAATTTCAGATCAGTAGTCTCATTATCAGCATTCCATTACTAATGATTTTCGCGGCTGACTTGAATGACCTTTACTAACGGAGGAACAACGTGCAAAGCACTGTTTAAAGTTCAGTGCTGGGACGAGCACTATAGTCATCCGTTCCTTACTTGAAATACAGAGGCCACTAGGCCATATGTTTACCAGTGAACCCAAAATATTCCGGATCCCAGCTTACATTCCCATTACATCATACAAAGCTCATACATTCGTCTTCCTCCACCCCTCATCAGCTGACCTCTCCCGGTTCAGCAAATACTCAGCGGTTTCAATTAATCCTGACTCGTATTAATTCTGCTAAATTAAATTCCTTACCTTCCAAGCGAACCAAGATAACACGCCCAGTCAGCAGCAGCAATAGTGCAGGGGATCCTTATTCCGTCGTCAGTGCATTCGACACATATTTTACCTAAGCTCTTCTTCCGCTACGATGGGAAGCAGCTTAGCCACATGCCTCGTCACTGGCGGTTCATTCCTCATAAACCATTTCGTAATATTATATCTGCGGTACGGCATGGCTTCCCACGGTTGATACATCCTTCCTTCGTTGGCCGGTTGGTCCGGGTAGAGCTGCTTCGGGATTGTTTCTTGGAAGTGAGAGACGAGAACCATCCTAAATGAGCACCTGGATAAATGGTAATATTACACTCTCCCGCAGCTGGAAGCCATCCGCCCGGTTGCTCCTTCCTTTTCGGCAGCAAGAAGGTGAACACTATCAGCCTGGCGACGACAGTTAATAATGGATCACCATCATTTGCATGCATCATCATCATTGTCGTCTGCCAGCCAACCCTCCTCCTATAGATGTCCTGTCGGTTGGTTGGCATGTTGGCATTTCTGAAGGGCTTGTTCCTGGGGTGCTGCTGTCATGGGGACCGAAAAACGGGAAGTTTTCCTTCTGGTTGATTCACTTCCCTTGTATGCGGCGTGCACGTGAGTGTGTGTGTGTGTGTGTGTGTGTGTGTGTGTGTGTGTGTGTCTGTGTGCTCTGACTGACTGTGCCCGCCATGCAAGGAGACGACGGCGACGAGACACAATGGAGCGGAAAATGTATGATTTCGTTTCCAGCTGAAAGGAAGAGTGTCATAAATGGGAAAAGTTTGCTCCTATTTTTTGTCTTGCTCGGCTTGGTATTTTTCCCACCCCTCGTCGTCGTTCGGCTGAGTCTCATCCACTGGTCGCTTCTGGCGGAGTTTTGTCCTTTGTGTGTGATTTGTGGAGGAATTTGAATTTCATTTCGGGTTCGTTTTGATGGAGACTGATTCTTTATGACCCGTTGCCATGCAATGCGACGGGTATCGTCTTTCGTTCGAGTTTTATTACGTCTCAACGGGAACTTCGCAACCTTCTCTGAGCACCATCCCTGTTCATAATTGAAAACTATTTTGTCTGCTTTATTTTAGTATTCTTGCTAACGATCAAAAGTCGTAAATAACTGGGCGTATTGCTACAATCGTTAACACGCTTTGCATGAAATTGAATGACTTAAAATCTAAATCAATCATGTATAGCAAAAATGTATCCACTCCCACAAAACACATTTATTTTCATATATATGATATGATTCCCTTTTGGGACGTTACAATTCCAATTTGTTTACAATCCAATTATTTTAGATGACATTTAAATTTCTTCTAAATACCATATCTGCTCGTAATCATCCATTTAACGGGTCTGGTTGTTTTGCATCCGACGCTGTACTTAAAGCGATCATTAGCATGTTGGCGTAAACAAATTAATTAATTTATTTGATTATCATGGCATGCGCCACATCGCAACCACCCCGTAAGACTGAAGCACAAGAGCGTTGCTAAAAAGTGCAAAGTAATCAGAATAATGTAGATTAAAAGTTGGCCGCACCCGCCGTATCCTTTCGCTAAATATATATCAACCCACAACGTGCTCCCCACCCACAGAATATGCTCTGCCGAGAAACAGAATAAAATATTCCACCCGCGAACTACACAGCGAGCGCATCGGCTACGAATGGTTGCACTTTCACGCCAAGCTCATAGCTCAGCCATCCAAGCCCCAGCCAGCAGCGTCTTCCACGCAGCAGGAAGTGAAACTTTGCTTCCTGCACTCGGTCGTCTGGCCAGTCAGTCGGGAAAGGAATCATAAGTCAAAGTTTGTTTTTCCGCGCGATTTTATCTGGAGCTGGCGTTGCTACCTCTCCAACTTGTTTGGGTCGCTATCCACTATCCAAGTGAACCTCCAAGTTTGAGAGTTAAATCTTCTGGAACAACCCAAGCCAACCACTTCCAAATCGTGCGGATGGAGGTGAGCGAGCTCGAGCGCTCACGTACGGTACGCCAATAGAAGTGCAACTTATCTACCGAGAGGTATCCTGTTGATGGTGCTGTGTTCCTGACACCGAAGAGTTCAATCTTCAAGAAGTAAAATTTTCAAGAGCTTCTCTATCTTCGGTTGTTAGTCATTGGGTAGAGAGATAGAGTAGGTGAGAGCCGTTTCGGTTTTAGGAAGAACCATTTTCTAAATAAGTAAAATGTATTCAAATTAAAGGGTGTATTCGATTAAAAATGGCACATACATATATACTCATCAAAATTAAACTGATTATCGGATTTTCTAGAAATTTTCAGGGAACGAAGAACTACTAATGAGTTTTGATTTACAAAATTTGTTTTATTCAATTTTGTCTCCCATCCCGAATGCCCGCACCTTCCTTTTCACTCCACCCATCAAATTTTGTACAACCGATTTTCCCAGTGTTTTTGTTGTTTTTACCCAAATTTTCTTCAATTCTAGCTCTGTTTTTATAGTTTTGGGATGTTTGCGAAGTTCCGTTTTCATAATTGCCCAGAATTTTTCAATTCGACGAAGTTCCGGTGAATTTGGTACCACTCCAATACGTTTCGAGCGTAGTGGCAGGATGCTAGATCAGGCCAAAACAGAGTTGATCCTTTGTGCTTCTTAATGAATGGCAAGAGACGCTTCTTAAGGCACTCTTCCGTGTAAATCGCACCGTTTATTGTTCCGGAAGTGATGAAGGGAGCACTTATTTCACCACATCCGCAAATCGCCTGCCAGATTAGAAACTTCTTTGCAAATTTCGATAGTATCTTCTATCGAACATCCTCCGGAACATCGAACATCGACTTGACAACGACATATTCTTGCCCAGGAAGTTGACGGAAGTCGGCCGTGACGTATGTTTCGTCATCCATCACGATGCAACCGGATTTGGTGAGCAGCTTCGTGTAAAGTTTCCGGGCGCGGGTTTTCGCAGTGATGTTTTGTTTTTCATTAAGGTTTGGGGCTTTTTGCACTTTGTAAACATGTAACCCAGCACGCTTCATGGTTTTCTGCACAAAACCGACTGATACCTTAGACTTTTTAGCGACATCTCGAATTGACATGTTTTGACGGTTCTTGAATTGTTGTACGACTTTCCTGGCCATTTTACTGTCCATTGGACCACTTTTACGACCACTCCCTTCCTTCCTTTGGACACTCAGACGCTCCTTGAAGGTTCTTATTACACGAGACACAGTTTTATTTGCAATTCCAAGCCTTTTAGCAATCCACCGGTGGGACGCCCCTGGATTTTGATTGTGAGTGCACAAAATTTTCTCACAGACAATTTCTTGTTTCGACGACATGACTAGAACTATTAAATGTATAACTATGACTACTATATCTACTCAAATTTCTAGGTTTTTTACTCATACGATTCAAAAGTTACAGAAGATTTTCTGTGTGCCATTTTTATCGAATACGCCCTTTATTCGATTGCAGTAGGATTCTGGAGCCTGTTGAGTATACCTTACACCTTCTCTCTTGAACGGATTTCAACACAAAATGACAGATCACTTGCAAATTTAAAGTCCATACAATCGAACAGTTACGTTGACTGAAAAGTTACAATTTTTGACATTTTGTCAATACTACTTTTTCTTATTCTTCAATTTGGCCTACTGATTTCGGTTAACCAAAAGGACGGCGCACAATTCTGAAAAAAGACGGTCAAAAACATTTTCACCCTTTTATCATCATTTTATCGAGTAGGTGTCTTCAGAAGAGTTGCTCAAAATGTTGTTCCGCATCTTTTGAAAAAACATGCCTAACCTTTCATAAGGGCTTAACTACGCTTTCAAATTCTAACTTTTTCCAGCTACGAGATAACGGGTTGTTGTCTTCGACAAAGTTTTAGAACAAGTAATTTTATGAAAAGTTGCCCAAGACATCAAGTTTCTAGAGCCTAACGTTAAAGAGATATAAATGGTTTTCTTTCAGCACTACCTGAAAACTGTTTTTTTGAGATAATTTGCACTCTGCTCAAATTTGACGATTTCAATATGTTCTAAGAAATTATAGGAATTATTAAAATAAAATGTTTTGCTGAACACAACATTGCTCTCTGATGACCACATTTTGATATATGGTGATTGAAGTGTCATAATCAACCGCCTCAAAAAGAGTGGGCGGGTCCTGGCGGGGTCTGAAACAGATTGTATTTGAAAGACTATCTTATTAACAAGTATTTCTGAAATTTTCAGCGTTGAGTATTGAAGGGTACCTAGTAAAACATCAGTTTGAAATAGTACAGGTTATAAGCCAATTTATATTTCACATGTAACGTAATGTTTAGCAAACTTAAAATAATATATGCGGGTTCTGACGGGGTCTCAAATTAATTGTATTTGGAAGAATATCTTATGAATTTGTAATCCTGAAACTTTCAGCGTTGGGTATAAAACGGTACCTGGTTAATTCTTAATACAAAAAAGTTTAGTAGAAGAATATAAAATATGCAGAGAAGTGTTATATTATCTATTTAACAAACGAGCGTCCATAAATAACGAAGCATATTTTAACCTGTTTAAGATCCTATGCCTTCACTCGTATTTTGACTTTAAATCTAGGATAATTTGTCAAAAGAACCTATCTGATTATGTATACAAACATGTATACAAAATCAAATAGGCCTTTCTGAAAAATAACTCTTTGAAATATATGTCTCGTCCCTACTTCTAAAACTCTTCTCACACTTCCCAAAATGCTACGTGATTTATGCATGTTCCCTTTATAAAGTTATCCAGAGCGAAGCGCATGCAGCAATTTAAAGCATCAGTAGTGACATCACGTTGAAAGCTCAACATTCTATCTACAAAAGTGTAAAATTTCAAAATACAATAGTTACAATTTGACGTTTTAATAACAATATATCGCATTTTGCCCAGCTTTCTTCAAGTTTGTTAAGCATTGCGTTGCTATTCATACCATTTCAAAATAAGGATTTACTAAGTACCCTTTGACACCCAACGCTTAAAGTTTCAGAATTACTAGTTCATAAGATATTCTTCCAAATACAATTAATTTGAGACCCCGCCAGGACCCGCATATATTATTTAAGTTTATTAAACATTACGTTACATGTGAAATATAAATTGGCTTATAACCTGTACTATTTCAAACTGATGTTTTACTAGGTGCCCTTCAATACCTAACGCTAAAAATTTCAGAAATACTTGTTAATAAGATAGTCTTTCAAATACAATCTGTTTCAGACCCCGCCAGGACCCGCCCACTCTTTTTGAGGCGGTTGATTATGACGTCACACAGACACTTCAATCACCATATATCAAAATGTGGTCATCAGAGAACAATGTTGTGTTCAGCAAAAAAATTTATTTTAATAATTCCTATAATTTCTTAGAACATATTGAAATCGTCAAATTTGAGCAGAGTGCTAATTATCTCAAAAAAACAGTTTTCAGGTAGTGCTGAAAGAAAACCACTTATATCTCTTTAACGTTAGGCTCTAGAAACTTGATGTCTTGGGCAACTTTTCATAAAACTTTTTGCTCTAAAACTTTGTCGAAGACAACAACCCGTTATCTCGTAGCTGGAAAAAGTTAGAATTTGAAAGCGTAGTTAAGCACTTATGAAAGGTTAGGCGTGTTTTTTTTTCAAAAGATGCGGAACAACATTTTGAGCAACTCTTCTGAAGACACCAACTCGATAAAATGATAACAAAAGGGTGAAAATTTTTTTGACCGTCTTTTTTCAGAATTGTGCCACTGTGCGGCGAGAGCGTATCTTTTGTTTTTTTTTTTAAACAAAAGAGGTATACATTCATGAAATTCACCTTGTAGCTCATGAACAGCATAGTAGTACATATTGGATCAAATTTACAATGTTAAACAGCATGGGAATGGACATTTGACCGCCCGAGATTGCTTCTCCTTAATTGCCAGATCAGCTGTTATCACACAGACATCCAACAGGCTATGTTCAAAATCTGACCGCTTTTCGTGACGATCTCAATTCGATTTTTTTAATTGTGCCCCAGTATAGAAAACAAACACGTAGTGCTACGTCAAAAACCATCAAATAATACATGAATTGCAAATCCCAGTGAACATTGCAATAGCTTGGATGAAACTTTTAACGATTGTCAATGTTCTTTTTGAAAATATACACGGGCGTTAAAGCTCACTCATGTTTAAGTACATACAACTCAAATACGTAAAACAGTGAATTTTACTTTTCGGGAAAACTGATAGCACATGAAAAAAATAATAATAAAAACGATATTCATTAATTTTCACTAACTACGAACACTAACATTAACTAAAACGGTCAGAGCCTAAACAAATACTCAACCACTAAGTTATATAAGTGACTTGTATCGGCCGTAAATATGGTTTGCTTCAGCTTGTAATGTTGGGTAAATGCAACAGATATAAGGTTCATTAGGTCACTCAAACTCGCAAAAACGCAGGTTTCTTTAGGATATAATTCGAAGTCAATACCTTCCCTTGCCAGTAAGAAAAGGAATCACTCGCTCCATATACCAATGAGTAATATAGACATATTTCTATTAAATAATATCTTTTACTGTTTTGGCATCGGGATCCCGGGAATCCCAGGAAATGAGAGGATTCTGGGATTTTTCATCCCGGGACATCTCGGGATGGAAGCTCTACTTGGGACAAACATACATCCTCTCCCGGAACGATGGTAGCCAACCTTTTCGAAGTGCGTTACCGGGTGTCATATCTACCACCGAACCCAAGGGTTTGATCAATTCAGTATTGGTTTATTTTTATTTAGTAGGCTTAACGAGAAGCAAATATCAACAGTGATCCGGAAGGTTTGTTTACTTAGTGGTGAAAGTTTCATCAGTATGGATACTCATGCTCGAAAGTTATCAGAGATATAGAACACAACCCGAGCAGGAACGAATAATTTGATTCAAACAAATATGTTGTTCCGGAGACGCACTAGCCCAGGTGGCTAAAAGTCACCTTAATAAAGGGGGAAAAAATGTTGTTTTTGTAGCCAGAGGCACATATCTTGGTCCTCATTACATTTATTTTATTTTATTTCAATTCATTTTTTATTTGTACAGGTTCAATCGAGTCAACTTTACAGAGACAAGTTTTTATATTCATACACATACTTTCTTTCTTAGCGTTTTAAGCTTATTGCTTTCTCACAACTTCGTGTTCTAAATGCACTTCCACAGTTTTTAATTGAGAGCTTTCGATGACAGGTACCATTTTTGCATTTTTGCAAGAGTGTGGCTCTTAATAATTCAATAAACAAGGGAGTAGGTCAATCGTTTCCAAGCTGGAGCAGTGATAAGATAATTTAATCCTACCTCATCTTAGTTCTGTGCTCTAGCAAATATAGATGTTGACGCCGGAAAGTGAGTTCTCATCATTACTTTCAAAGTTGCGGAACAATCGACTGTAAAACTACCTACCTCTTTTTAGGGCTGCAAAAAATGATCGTTTGAAAGAATTTTCTGCAGCCTTGCAGCTGTTGGAGCATTGTTGACCTCTCCATGGACCCGTCTCCAGTCCTTTCGTTAGGAACGCCTCAATTCTCTGTTATATTTTGCCTAAGCCTTTTTGTATTGTTCCCAGTCTGAAGTAACTTTTGGTTGGTTAAACAAATGTTTAGATTTTTTCCTCAATTCTTCCAGGTATCAGGTGAATCAGACAAATAGCATGATATAATAAGGTCATATTACAAATGATTGCATCGGAGGCTTTTTCTAGTTTTGAACAAGTTTTTATTGGTCTATCATCAATTGTATTATCGTTCTTTAAATATAATCGATATAAGTCCCAATTTGTTTTTCTTGAGTTTTTATAATTTTCTGTAACTCATTTGGCTTTATAACCAAACCTTTTATCCTTGTGGTCTAATAATGATTTTTCATCAGAATTATGCCAGTTCACAATTTTTACTGACAAAAGGTCACCGCAGATCGAGGAGTTCACCAAAAGATCGTAGTGGGCTGTGCTCGAAGCGAGACGCAAAAAGTGTGCTGCTATCATTTTTGCACCGTTTTATTTTTTCATGTGAAATAAAGTTTTACAAGTGAAAATCGTGTTTGGTTCAACTTCTTCAACTTAGTTTTTTGTTAAGCCGACGTTCAGTAGCAGATAGCTGGAGATAATGGGTGCTTCTCATTGCTAGCTCTCTATTTGGATTCTATACGTTATCAAGAGGAATTCAGCTAAGTATCATTTATATGTTTTGGACCCAATTAGTTTCGGGTAGAGTAAAATTTAAAGGTGAAAATACAGGACCTTAGCTCTGAGCTGGAGGAGTGCGGATGTCATCTCCCGCATAGCATGATGTAGAAATCACTGCTCTATGTTTGCTGTAACGCGCCAACCGCTGAATGTCGGTTTTATATAGATGTACGTTGTGTGGTGGTGACCAGAGGCAGTTGGAACGGGGGGCAGTAGGACAACCCATTTACCATCTTCGTTTTTTAGTTGATCACTAAATTTGTTATGCGTTAACAGATGAGTTCAAAATGTAATCTGAGATAACAAAACTTGTAACTTATTTGATATCAGTTCTTGTTTTACTTTGCTAACGGGCGAACACGAAATTATTGCGACACCGAAAATGTCATGCCAATTTTCTTATAATGTTTAGAATCAAACCAAAATTTTAGGGTAGTTTTATACATATATTTACTTCGAAAATCAAAAGAAAAGTTAATCGATGGAGCCTTGAGTGTAAAATTGAACGCATTTTTGCTTGATGCCCTCCATTATAGTCTTTACAGTGTCATCCGGTACCAGTTTCTCAGTTTTTTTCCATTTTCTTAACATGTCCTTCTCGTCTTTGTCTGTCTTCTTGTTCTTCCGAAGTTCCCGCTTCATCATTGCCCAGTATTGCTCCACCGGGCGCAGCTCCGGACAGTTTGGCGGATTCATGTCCTTTGGAACAAAATGGACAGAATTGGCCTCATACCACTCCAGGACACTTTTAGAATAGTGGCATGATGCCAAATCTGGCCAAAATAGCGGAGCTTCGTCGTGCTGCTCCAAGAACGGCAAAAGGCGCTTTTCGAGACACTCAGATTTGTAGATCTCGCCATTTACTGTGCCCTTTGTCATGAAAGGCTCACTCCTCAGTCCGCAAGAGCAGATGGCCTGCCAAATGAGATATTTGGAGCCGAACTTCGACATTTTCTTCTTCTTAAATTTGTAGTCCACATAGAACTTGCACTTGCCGGTAAAAAACTCCAACCCCGGAATTTGCTTAAAATCGGCTTTTATATACGTTTCGTCGTCCACCACACAGCAGCCATTTTTGTCAGCATCTTCTCGTAGAGCTTCCGCACCCGAGTTTTAGCCGTCGATTGTTGCCGCTCATCGCGGTTTGGGAAGTTCTGTACCTTTTATGTATGTAGTCCAGCTCTCTTCTTTGCATTCTGGACGTAGCTCTGCGACATGCCGATCTTTTTAGCCAAATCACGGCTTGAGACGTTGGGATTTGCTTTAATCATCCGCTTCACCTTTACCTCCGTCTTTTTGTTCTCCGGTCCCGGGTTTCTTCCAGCTCCTATGCCGTGGTCCAATGTCAACCGCTCCTGGAACCGCTTCAACACTCTGGAGACGGTTGAATGGTGAATGTTCAACATTTTTCCCAACTGCCGGTGCGACAGGTCAGGAAATTCCAGGTGTTTGGAAAGAATTTGTTCTCTCGACTAGCGTTGGTTCACCTCCATTTTCGTTGAATCGAAAAACACGACTTCGAGTTTGACAGCATGCAAACAATACACATCAATGAGAAAGTGTGCAAAATTTGGTTGATTTTTACCCAATGGTAAAAAAGTTATGCTCTGTTGAATGTGTCGCAAAAATTTCGTGTTCGCCCTTTAGAATCTGTACAGAACATAGTTAAATATCTTATTCGCTGCCGACGTCAGTTGAATTCAGCACACCGTTTACCAAAACGGATCCCGCTGCAAACTCGACAATTTTATCCAAAATCCCAATTATATCTCGTAAAAGTACAGAGGTGTTTTCGGCTTCCAATAAAGCGAGTATCACATCAACATCACATCAGCCTCACCCGAATGCAAGTCAAGTAGGGAATGGGTAGCAACATTCCCTACTTGACTTGCATTCGGGCGAGGCCGACATCGGTGTTGCCTTAGTTTGGGATGACCAATTTTTACACATTGAGGATGTATGCTAGTCACAACGGAGTAGCTACCTTGGGCAGTCATTCATGCTCATGCTCAAAAAAGGTCACTGCAGATCGAGAGATTTAGAACCTCATTACGGTTGGCATAAATAAATGTTGGTGAATTCCTTCGATTGCATATGTCAATATTGTTATACAGGTATACCTCGATAGTACGTACCCTCGATAGTACGCACCCTCGATAGTACGCACCCTCGATAGTACGTACATTTTGCCTCGATAGTACGTACCCTCGATAGTACGTACATATGATTCGATAGTACGTACAGCCACGAGCCTAGATTTTAACCCTTCTTACAAATTTACCCTTCATACAGGTTGCGGCGGTAGGACATTATTTTATTAAATATTTGTAACGGCATTAAAGGACGCGGTTTTGATTCTTCGTGAACTCATTTATAGCATTCACACTCTAATGGGCTGGATTACCCTGCAATAAGTCACAACTGGACATGATATGTTTCACCTCTCTCTGTACCTTATAGCTTCTACTCATGCGTTTGAACAAATGTCATAGGTGCCTATTAGGGTTGTCAGGCAGGTTGTTATCTGTAATATACAGAGTATGTGTGAAGGAAATGTTAAAATGATTTTGAATTCCTGAAGGATGATGATATTATGGAGGGTGTTCTTAACCCTGATAAGGACAACAGCACATACACGGGAACTGATTCGACGATGCCAACAATCGAAGAAGAAATAAGTTTTTTAGACGATACGGCTAATGACAATGAAGGTTCAACAGTTTCCCATGAGGCAGCAATAAGCGGATTGGATTTGATTTTGAGGTACGCAGAAAAGAACGGATGGCCGCTAAATACGCAATTTAGTTTGCGTGCTTGACATTTTTGAAAAGGTTGCTGGTACATAACGAAACTCATCGATTGACCGTGTGCAATTAATTTTCTTAAACTTATCCGAGAAAATGGATTTTGTTTTTAAAAACTAACTTTCAATAAACTATAAGAACTACAAACTTGTTTTTTGTATCCTGAAGTAAAAAAAATCAAATTTATTCATCTGTAGTTAGATCTGACCCTTTTTGTTTTGATTTCATGTGTTGTATGATTGTGTTGGCCCTTGACAGGAACTATTACATACCATACAAGGCTTGACCCCCTCCCTCCCCTAAGTAACAATAAGTAACACGCGACCAGACTCCCCCTTTAATTACGGAACGCTCACGGAGCCCCCCTATTTCTCAATTCTTATAAATTAATCACAAAAACTGTTATTGTTGTGGTTTTAATGTTAAAATCTCATTTCGGTAACTTGAAATTAGTAAATATTGCAAACATCAGTCAATTAATTTCAAAGCTATTATAAGGATTACGAAAAACATTGCAATTATTCAATGTTTTTAAAACTGTTACAAATATTAGTTCAACTAGTTTACCCAAATGTCTTTCAAGTATCACCAAAAAAAGTTCAAAGTTTTATTCATATCACATAAATCTAGTTAAAAGATTGCAATAGTATTTTATGCAATGCATAATATTGCAATTGTTATAATCTAATTATTATTATTTATATTTAAATGTACTAATCAGAGTTTTCCTTTTGATCCGTGCAGTGCAAAGACTGCAGTGCAGTGCAGTGCAGTGTAGTGCAAGGGCTGTGTACGATTAATTCATGACGGCGAAAGCATAGAACAAAAGGGGCATTAACAAGTCCATTTGATGTGGGCAACACGCAGAGGAATATTGAGTGATTGAACACAATGATTAGAATCAATATTTCTTGTGTATTAATTCAAACCGCACATTGATTTAGTATAATGCAATGATACATCATCACAAACAAAATTTCTTATCAAATCCAATATTGTTAATCAATTATTATTTCCAACAGAAATAATTTTGTAGATTCAACAATCAACAACAAATTTAACCAAATTTCTTATTATTTCATTGGTTCTAATATAAATAACAATTTTTTTTCAATTCAACCGCTTTGGTCGAATCAATGCATAGGTGCATTGTTTCCAAAAATCTTATTTTTGATTCAACAATAAGTGCTTTTTGTTTTCAATAGAAGCCAACAAAATTTAGAAACGACAAAATTTATTGTTGGTTCAAACATAAAATCGGTATTGTTTGAATAAATGAAAATTATGGGTAATCTTGCGTCAACATAAAATTTGTTGAATTTATACAAAACAATATATTTCTCGGCATGTAGATGTACCGTTTATGGATAATTGCGCCAATTGGTGATTAGATATCTTTTGTTTAGAAGATCACATCTAAATAGTACGTCTCCATTTATCGAAGCTTTAGACTTTGGTCTGAAATCAAAATAAAAACAAAAAAATTTTCTTTGAAATGTCAGCTTTCTTGCACCATTTGGCCGTAAATGTGTTTCTATTATGGCCACTCCCATAAGAAATACATGCGATTGGCCATCAAAGGAACCAAAATTTAATGCAGTTATGGCAAACGTGATAAATAATACAAAAACAACGTTTTGACTCAGTTCCAATAGTTTTCCTTCAAAATATGGATTGAAAGCTTTCATTTGACGTATTGAAAGTGGGGTTTTGCAAAAAATTAAACATATTTCTTAACTAGTATAAATGAACCCTTTGTTACTTGCTACTTTGCTTGGCACACAGGAAATCTTATTGATTTTCAACTGGTTATTCACTTTTGATTTATTTTTCAAATTGGTAATTTTGTTACGTAAACCCCTCATATGTCACAATAAGTAACGGTTGCTCAACCCCCCTCTCCCCCTTCATGCGTTACGTAATTTGTGCACAAAGCCCAAGTGAATCGAGATGTTTCCAATACGGTACCTGAACACAGCAAGAAGTGAGTTATTTGATCCTGGGCACTCAATTGTGTTATCATTGATCTTGTTTTTCGAATGCGATGATATTGTGAGATAGTTCTGTCAAATCATTAACTGGTAATTTCCCCGGGAGTGCCCGTTATATGACTGGGAGTAAAAATGTGGCTTTAGACAGCCGGAAGAATCTCAAATGAACTTATTGTTGTATGCACAATTGTCATGCAAACTTTACTCATGTTCCAGCGATATTCTCGGAACCAGTAAATCGATTCCAAAACTATTGAATAACGTTTTATGAAACGGGAAACCCACTCATTTGTAACGTTGGATGCGGACCAGTAATTGCAGATTAAAAGTCTTCTCAAATAACGGCACAAACACCCCTCTACCCCCCACACACACACACACACACACACACACACACACACATTTTCCTTTCCCGTTAAGCTGATTCGATTGTTTTTGCCGAATTGACTGCCTTTATAGGACAATATATTTATTAACACTGTTAAATTTATTATTTATACAATTAAAGTGATTTAAAACCCACTACAGAAACAAAAAACAAAATTTAATATTGTGATTCGATAGTACGTACGATTCGATAGTACGTACACTAAACGAGGCGTAGGTGTACGTACTATCGAGGTATACCTGTATATCAAATTAAGTTCAGTAGATTATCATTTTTTTTTTGGTATCTGAGCTACCTCACAATGTTTGATGGGTATTTGCATCACAGTCTATTATAAATTGGGATTGAATCTTTTTTTAACTATAATTGATAAAGTTTACGACTGTCGGAGAAGGAACATCATCAGTGTCTCCAGGAAAATAAGCCATAGTAATACATTATCCTGTTTTTCCTCGGGTCGTTGGTATCTCTACCTTGATCCCAAATATATCTTTGCTTTAAATTCAGTAATTGGGACAAACTTTGTGTTGCCAAAATAACTGTTGTGATTTACTAAAATTGCTGTCCTAGGTCTGAACTAACTATAATCGTACAAATGCTTACAATAAGGCAAAGAGCAACCCAATACCGTAGGGAAGGATGGTACAAAATGCACCGTTTAAGCACCATTGTGAATAACTAGGGAATGGAAGCTGAAATTTAAAAATAAGTTATTGAGTATGGTGCATTACGATGTTTTGTTTGTATATCAAATGTGATTTAAATTCAAAACGATGATTACTCATGACTTCTTAAACCTTTTCCAATTTGACCCCAAAACGATACCGGGGTAAAACGCCTGTTTAATTGCTCAATATGCACCCTAAAATTAGGGTAAGACGCACCACAACACTGGGCACCACATTATTGGGATAGCATGCACTCTTGCAAAAAGTAAAAACGCGGGTATAAAAAGTTACTCATTAGTGGTGTAAAGTTGAAACATATCACCACGTCCTCTTAGCTCTGTTTTGTAGTCAAGCAGCCTAGGGGTATAGAATAAAGACGTTGTGGTATGTTGCCAATTCTCTATTATATACACGCTTAGAAAAAAGTACCCAAAGGAGCAGTTAAGTCTGGGAAGCACGTTGGGTATAGTTGTCTTCATCTACCATAGGGTTCAAATTACTTATTTTTGGGTAGAATTTTACCAGAAGTATGTTAATAATACTCAACGTTGGCTTCATACACTTAACCGCTCCACTGGGTATTTTTTTTTCTAACCGTTTTGAAGTATACATAACGCTTCTGTGCGTGTCTACGCAATCTCAGTGTTAGTTTTGCATGGTTTTGTCTAAATATTCTGAAAATACGTGGAATTATAGTGAAGTTTTGATACTATCTTGAAGTTTTGTGGCGGTCGATACATGTGATATGAATTTATTATAAATCATGGATATTAACGCGTGGTAAAAGCTTATTTGATTGACTCTATAATATACATTTTAATCATATTTTGGTGTGTTTAGTGCCTTGTTGTACTACAAAATTATCAGTTATACTGTTTTATTTAAAAATTGATAAAGTTTCATTCCATTGAAGCTATAGCTATGAAGATTACAGCATATTTATTGAGTGAGTCATGCTACCCCACCAGTGCGTTTCGTACTGTTCTTCCCTACCATTATTCACCCAGGGCTCTCACATTAGAGTGACGCCTAGATTTTCTTTGATTGATCTTCTGCAGAGTACTGCTAATGCATCCTTTGCGTGTTGCAGCTTTATCTGAATTAATTTTTTTAAACTCATCGGTTGTGTTTATAATTATTTACTTATGGTTGAAGACGGTATTGAACCGTTTTTAAGAGTTTCCGCAGAGTTTTTTGGTATGTGGTCCTTTATTACCATTACTTCTGAGGGGCCTTGTCTGACCCTTTATTGTTTTGTTTCCCTGGTCCTTTTGTATCAGGTGACTGTTGGCGGACTTCATTGAAATTCAGTTAAAAATTTCCTCCAGAATTAGATTGAGTGGGGCTTTTCTTTTTAAGACTTCCAAGCTTCGGCAGGACAAATCATATGCTAAAACAGCATCCTTTCTGTAGGATTCATTCGGTGCCCAAACTCGATGTTTTTATGTGCGAGTTTTCTTATGTGGATCAACTTTTACAATACATATAGCTCGAAGTACAGCTTGTACAAGATATTCATATTTACAACAACTCCTCTTAGTGACCAAATCCTGGACTACCATTTACCAACCGAAAGGGCTTGCCCTACTAAATAACTTTTCTAAAAACAGTAACTTTCCATATGACCAGAATCTCGAAATATTCTATGTTGGAACCAATGAATACAAATTAATTACGCAATCTTTAGAGTAGTTTTTTTTTTATTACAAAATGAAAATACTACTTTCCCCATACTAAAAAGTGAAACTCGATAGCCGGCGAACTACAGCTACTTACGATGCAAATTCGTTTTTATTTTTGAAGATCGACACAGCCTTATGCCAGAGTCCTTGCGTAAAATTCATATACTAAATTAATTATCTTAAAAAGATCATGTCGATCTTTTTTATTGTGGGATTAAACTAATCCTTAACTTTTGTATAAATTTATCAAAATTGTCACAACTTGGTTGTATAAAATTCATACACTGTATTTTTAACTCACCCAGTGCACAAGCAAACAGTAAAGTTCGTTTCTCTTGCGCTCCATATTTTATTAATTCTTGTCATGGTTTATTCGTTAACAAACAATATATATTTTTCGATATTTAACGGTGGTTTGAAACAATATGAAACAAACCAGGGTATTGATAAACAGTATCTTTGGTACATTGTTTAGCTAACGAGATTTAAATTTTCATGAAATACAATCCAATGGCAAGTCTGAAACTCTGTATGCTTATTTCGCTCCGTTTGCTTGCTATGCTCATTATTATAAATATATTTTATAAGGGTATCAATTAACAACGTGACACCTTCCATTCCGTGAAATGTACGTCTGCTAATTTTTTATTAGTCCACCCCAGCTCGACACTTGGCTCTCCGAAGCCCCTCACCGAAGGAAATTAAATTCCAACCCATATTCTATTAACTCCCGCCCTACGAAGCAAAAAAAAAGCTTCATTTAGTACACACTCTTTCTCCCCCGATTTAATATTGTATCCCATTCAACGTAAGATCCAATGGCACATTGCCATTTCCAGACGTTTATTTTTTTTTTTCTCTCTCTTCAATCCATACAGACACCAAACGCTTTTCCTGCTAATACCCTATTGGCATTTCGTAATTAGCTTCTAGCGTTTTCAATTAAAGCACAATGATGCCACTTCTCCCCGTAGTCTTCGCTGGCCAAGTGCAACCAGGGCGAGTGTCTCTAATAACTTTAGTCGTCTTATTTCCCTGATTGAATTCCGCTATTTTATCCTGGCGAGAGGAGGGATGGATGATGGTCGTTACTCGGAAGAAAGCTCGCTTCTTTTGCCATCCATTTTTCAGTCCTCACCGTATCACGAGACTGGAAAAAGTGTAATCCGATCCCTTGCTTCCCGCTGTTTTCGTTTTTTTTATAACTCAGAGCTAATGATACTCAACTGGAACAGTTCAACCCCTCGCTTAGGAGCAAGGGTAGAATAAGGATCCCTAAAATAACTCACAGGTGAGTTAAATATTTGAAGTGTGACGAATATTGACGAACATTCTACCCAATCAAAAAATACTTCAATCGATGAATATAGGAATCATTGAGTCAAATTCAACTAACTTTTGAATATTTCTCGGCAGCCGTGCTGCGAGTGCAAGGCTGCTAGAAGAGCTTTCAATAGAGTCTGCATCTGCTTCCACTTTCTTCACAATTCCCAGTCATATCCCTATGCTGGATGCAACTGATGAGCAGTAGATCTAGCCAAACCAAGCCAAGCAGGGCAGCAAATGAGCAGAAAATGGCAGAAACAGGGAAAATGTGTCCATAAAAAATGCAAGATAAAATTGAGTGAAATGAGTTTAATCCTGCCATTATAGGAAGTTTGCTTGCCTGCGATGCATTCGGTGAATGCATCCACGTGGCAACGGTGACGGCGCAGAATGGAGAAGTTGTAGTGGATTTCAATTAAAAATGAAATCAAGCTTTGAGCTGTTCACTTCTTTTTCCTGCTTGCTGCCTTTTGGTAAGCGTTACTACTTAGGGAGCCTATTTCAGGAAGTTTCAACGGTATTGAAAAAAAAAATGATGAATTACTTTTTTTCAAGGGCTTTTAGCGAACGAGTAAACTAAAATGATGCTTCCTTTTATCGGTTGGCTTCTGGCTGCTGGAAGCTTTTAAGCAGACTTATGAATGGCGTGTTTGTGCTGTTTGTGCTTCTGAATCGAGGCATGTTATGTGTTTTACGTTTGATTGAGATTAATCAACTTAAACCAAAAATTGCACAGTAATAAAAACACCAAATAAGATAATGAGTGGCTCCAGCTACTCACGGGAATGCCTGTATTCGATGTTAAACAAATATATATTTTGAGACAAACGATGTAGAGTCATGTTTTCATCTACCAGGGTTAGAGCTGGTATATCTCACGACCACCATGTGACGATGAAAAAACAGGCACTGTCACTGTCACGAGAAGAAACGACCAATCATGAGCTTTTTTGTCATTCCCATCATGCAGTAATGAGATTTTTCTCATACGATTGAATATATCAGAAATTTCAAACTAATTTACTTAAACTTAGCATAGCAATGTCATCGACAGAGTGAGAATACGATTTGAAGTTTTGAGATGAAACTCACAATTATCTCAAAAAGTGTTTTTGTTATAGCAATGACCAAAACAGTGTCACGTGCTATCATGACGAAAAAATCGATGATATAGAGAAGAAAATATCCATCATCGTTCTCTCGTCCACGCTCATCTACCTCAGAAGTATTTCGGTAAAAATCGTAGGTCATTTTCCATTATCCAACTTAACACTTCAGTTATCAAAATGTCGTCGAAGGAAGAGAAGCAACGCATCAAAATTTTGCACATGCAATGCGAAAATTCAAACTACTCTGGACTGTCGACTTACAAGGAAAGTGGTGACTCAAATCGCAACGATAAACAAAACACGTCGGCCAAAGCACGATCGCGAAAGGTGTACACGACGATGCTGACGAAGTTTGATTGCGTGGTACAGGACGATGAAACTTACCGGACAGGGAAAAGTGGCAAATATTTTCAAGCACATCAAAATCAAGCACATCGCGAAGAAATATCTGGTGTGACAGGCCATCTGTACCTGTGAATTGAAGAACAACGTTTACATTACCACCGAAACCTTCAACCAGGAAATTTATCTCAGCGATTGCCTACAAAAACGTCTACGGCCTTTCCTGAAGCGACACAATTGTTCTGTTCTATTTTGGCCGGATTTGGCATCTTGCCATTACAGTAAAAGGCCATGGAGTTGTATGCTGCCAACAACGTTCAAGTGATGCCCAAGGACAAGAACCTTCTCAACACGCCAAAACTCCGCCAAATCGAACAATATTGGGCCATCGACAAGCGGAACCTTACGAAGCACAAAAGCTGTTGTGAGCGAGAACAGTTCACGCAAACTGGCGTTCTGCGGCGAATAAAGTGGACAAGAGACTGTACAAAATCTTGTGGCAGGTGTTAAACGAAAGACCCGGCAATTCGCATTCGGTAAAATGGAAGCTAAGCTGAATATTTCGCCTGTATTAGCTTAGCTTAGCTTAGCTTGACTGACTGCACGTATCGATGGTTGCTACTCCGTGATTGATCAGAATCAGTGAAATTGCACAATGAATCAACGAAATGGGGCTGGAGTAACTGACCATTCTCACTGTACACGTTTCAGTGACTCAATATCTCTAAATAATCAATTACGGCGCCGGCCAACGTCCTTGCAATCAGTTGGGAATAGGAAAGGAAAGTTAGTGTGACCTTTGCTGATTAGGGGACCGTGTTTACCTCTGCATCCCCACAAAGGTCACGGTGATTCACTCTGATAAGTGATGTGATATATGTATATATATATATATATATATATATATATATATATATATATATATATATATATATATATATATATATATATATATATATATATATATATATATATATATATATATTATGCATTATAAAATTAAATGAACATTCCCACATACATACACATACATACACAAACATACACATACACGCAGTAGCCGGAAGCGAAACCCTGCTCCCAAAAACCACGCTGTTCAACCCCCTGTCTCCCCGCCAACCATCAATACTTGCAAAAGAAAATCTGACAATTTAATAACCAATGTATAGACCCTATGCGATCAAAACCTCATGCAGTCAAAACCTACAGACCCGAAGCCATCACAACATATGTGAAAAAAGCCATCCCTGGACACAGCAACCCCAAAAATCCGCACCTCTGTGAAGGACCCAGGCAGCACACTAAAAACCTCTCCACAGCCTACAAAAATACAGAAAACAATGTGGACTAAATCCGAACTACCTCCACAAAGTGGTCTGGACCACAGCTGGCGTCGAAGTTGACACACCAACACGAGCACCTCCCCCCCTCACCCGATACTGACCCCGCCGAAACATCGGTTCAATAAAAAAAAAAAGGAAAAAAAGCCGAGGTGAATTCATCTTATTAATACACATGATTTGTTACGCGTGAAATATCCCAAACAACTAGTGTAACCCACGAAGAACTTTGAAAATATGGCATTCAGTATGAATTGGTTTGTGAAAACTACGTATACAGTGTTATACAGTATTATTACCTTGATTACCTTGATTATTACCCTGATCACACCAGGTTCACACATTTTGTATAATGTTGTCAAACCTTCATCCAAAAAGACTGACAATTGTCAAAGTTACATGAGGCTGAACATGGAGTCTTCTGCCAACAAAACCCCGCTCGGCCTCGCCACTGAGCGTACATACACATACATATACATACATATCGAAACAAAAAATATTGGAATGGGACACAAAAGGAGAAAATGGAAAGAGCTCACCCGGGTTTCCAGAACATTCCATTGCTGTGGTTGTAACATCGTGCAACCAGAGCAGGCCCGCGTACCCTCCAGATAGCATTCTGTTCTTAAGGAGATGGTCGACCATGAACGCTCCACGACCATTAACCAAACATCTCCGAGTGACGCGGGTGAACTCGAGCTCCTCCTGTCGCCGCAAGGCTGTATGTTCGGGGTTCCGTCTGCACCGGCGACACTTTGTTTTTAAACTAGTCGAAAGCCCTCGTGTTGGATCGCAATCAACTCTTTAGTGACCGAATCATTATCAAGATGAAAAGTTCAACACTACACAATAATTTCCACTAAATATCTAATTTTCTCGAAAATTTGCAGATAAAACAAGCAGCGAAGCACAAACACGTCAGTCCCGGAGCGCGACTTACTTCGATCATAAGCTGAATATTTCGCCTGTATTCTGTACAGGTACGGAACACAGGAACATGAAAAAGAATAAGAATTTGACTATACTGATAAAAACTTTGATCGACTCACACACATAACTGTTTGACCAAATTTCGATCGGAAAACCATTTAATCAGCACTAGTGAGCGAGAATTTTTTTTTAATTCTCTTTCTCAAGAACCCAATGAAACAGATGGATGGAATCTTCGGAATAGTTTTATTACTGGTGAGCATTTTTTTCTGAACTTCTGTATCTCATGCACCTGATAACCTAGAAGAATGTGATCATCGGGAACACAAACGGTCAAAGGCTATCCGGAAATGTCTAAATTGATGCTAATGTCTAATGTCTAATTTGTGTGAGTTAGTAATCACTCACATTGTGTTTACTGTGTAATAAGTTAAATGTTCCGAAAAAATATAAACACATTTACTGTCTCAAGTAAGAAAGACCATACTGTCGGATCAAGGCAAGCGGTGCTTTAGAACAGGCGTGTTTTGATTTTACAGCTGCGTAAATAATCGAACATTTTGATGAAAATTTTGAGAAAGCGGTATCGATGAGTGAAATATCCTTACGTTATTTGGTAGTGTTGAGCTGTGGCTTTACAGTCTTACTAAAACAATCTTGTGCCAAGAAAACTATAATTAGAAAACATTTGGGTACATTGTGATTCTTTCTTCGACCATCAAAAGTTAACATTCTCACAGGAGACTGTGAGGTGATTGAAAGGTGGAAACGGCAGTTCAACAAACCCATAAACGGCATTATTACAGTGGCACGGCAATTAATCTAGAAACACGCGCAGAAGAGGATAGGATCCCGACACCAACGCTTCAGGAAGTTGAGGAGGAAGTAAGTCGATTAAAAACAAAAAAGCTCCTGGAGTTGACCAACTCCCAAGCGAGCTATTTAAATACGGTGGTGAAGCACTGGCCAGGGCGCTGCACTGGGTAATTACCAAGATTTTGGAGGAGGAATGTTTACCGGAGGATTGGATGGAAGGAATAAAAAGGGCGAAAAGCTGAATTGCTGCAATTATCGTGCAATCACGCTACTGAGCGCCGTCTCCCAAATGTTAATGCTGCTTTCCCAAATGTTATACCACCGCCTATCACCAATTGCAAAGGAGTCCGTGGAGCAACACCGAACGGAATTCATGGGTGGCCGCTACTACGGACCAGATTTTCATGATTCGGCAAGTGCTGCAGAAATGGCACTAATATAACATCTTTTCATCGATTCAGATCAAATCAGCTTATGATACGATCGATCGAGACCAGCTATGGCAGATGATGCCCGTATATGGATTTCCGGAAAAACTGACGCGGTTGATCAAAGCAACGATGGATCGAGCGATGTGTATCGTCAGAGTATCAGGGACACTCTCGAGTCCCTTCAAATCTCGGAGTGGTTTACGACAAGGTAATGGATTGTCGTGTTTGTTGTTTAACATTAAAATGAAGGGTGTGATTCGAAGAGCAGGGATAGACACGCGTGACACGATCTTCAGAAAGTCTTTCCAACTATCGTAGCACGTAACTTTAAGACGATGGCGGAAACGTACAACAGACTTAAGGCTGAAGCTGGTAGAATTGAGCTTGTGATTAATGCGTTGAAAACAGAGTACACGAAGAGAAGAGGCTCACGAGAAAACAATGTTAGCCTCCTACCACGAGTTCAGATCGAAGGTGATGAAATCGAGATAGTAGACGAATTCGTGTATCTGAGCTCATTGGTGATCGACGATAACGTCACCAGCAGAGGGATACAAAGGCGCATTATGGCTGGAAATCGTGCCAACTTTGGATTCCGAAGGACGCTAAGTTCGTCGAACTACAAAGTTGATCATCTACAAGACATTAATAAGACCGGTAGCTCTCTACAGCCACGAAACATTGACATTGCTAGTAGAGGACCAACGCGCCCTAGGAGTCTTTGAACAAAAGGTGTTGCGTACGATCTACGGTGGAGTGCAGATGGAAGAAGGAACGCGGAGGAAGCGAATGAACCATGAATTGCTTCAGTTGCTGGGAGAACCTCCCATCGTCTACATCGCTAAAATCAGTCGACTACGATGGTTTGGGCATGTCGAAAGAATGTCGAACGACAGCCATGTTAAAATGGTTGGCGCAACGAACAAGGTGGATCAATCAAGTAGAAGGTGACCTGTGATTTCTTCGCAGACAGCGAGGCTGGCGCGGTACAGCCATGAATTATCCGTGATAATACAGCCCGTCAGTAGTTTGTCATACAGCTCCCGAGTCCTCGGTTTCACAGATTCATCCGGTTTGGTGCTCCGTGTTGTCTGACTTGCCCTTCGACGATTCTGCAGGCTTGTCTGCTCAAACTGATGCTGAAGGTTGAAATAATTCATTACCTTCCTGTCGACCGTTGGCTCAGCTGTACCAGATTTCTACCCCGTCTTTGGGAATCTACGAAAGAGTATTGCTATTGAATCTCCCGTAGTGCGGGTTGAACTGCTTGGACGCGCACATCTTCTTTCTTATCCAGTTTTCTTATCGAAAGGCCACTGACGGTGTACCATTGCACAGTGGGCAAGAACTGATGAAAACTAAGGAAAAAGTCTGTAACTTTTGTCACTTTTGAGCGTGGCTTGTAAACAAGGCCATTGCCGTGTGGAAATTGTCTGGGTAACCACCACACGGCTCTGTGAACAAAGATATGGCTGATTTAACCCCACTCCACCTTATATTATCGAATAATTTATGACTAGAAATTAGAAGAAAAATTAGTATTCTCCATTTAATTCCAACTACCTATGCTTATCTTCGACAGATACGCGTATCTCGTCTACAATGTGCAGACTTCTTCAGTTTCTCGTACTAATAACACTCGTTCAAATAACCCTCGACAGCTCAAACCCTCTAGGAATAATTTACAGTTATCTTTGCTCGGAGTCGCTCAAGATCATTAAAATAGGGCTAATCCTATGTAAAATTTCCTGGAAAACGAAAAAGAGGTTTTTCAACTACCGCACGACTCTGTGAACAAAGATGTAGCTGATTTTACCCCACTTCCTCTAATACTTATATTCTTGTGATAAATAATTCAACTATATGGGTTAAACTGGGGTGAAATCAGTCATATCTTTGTTCTCAGAGCCGTGCACCGGTTGAAACAGCCTTTATTTGATTTTCCAGAAAATTTCTCATTGGACTAGTCCTATTTTGTTGATCTTGAGCGACTTCGATCAAAGATATCTATAAATAATTCAATAATATAAGGGGAAGTGGGGTAAAATCAGCCATATCTTTGTTCACAGAGCCGTTCGGTAGATGAAACAACCTCTATTCAATTTTCCTGAAAATATCACATTAGACAAGTCGTATTCTATTGATCTTGAGCGACTCTGAGCAAAGATATCTATAAATTAGTCAAGAATACTAGGGGAAGTGGGATAAACCTAGTCATATTTTCGTTCACAGAGCCGTGTGGTAGTTGTAACAGCTTTTTTTCAATTTTTCAGGAAATTTCACATGGGATTAGCACTGGTTGATCTTGAGCGACTAGGAGCAAAGTTACCTATAAATAAAAATAAATGGGAAGTGGGGTAAAATCAGCCATATCTTCGTTCTGAGAGCCGTGCCGTTGATGAAACAACTCTTTTTCGGTTTTCCAGGAAATTTCACATTGGACTCAACCTATTTTGTTGATCGTGAGAGACTCCGAGCAAAGATATCTATAAATTATTCAATAATATAAGGGGAAGTGTTTGTTCACAGACCCTTGCGGTAGATGATATAACTTTTATTCGATTTTTTAGGAAATTTTACATTGGATTAGTCCTATTTTGTTGATCTCGAGGGACTCCGAGCCAAGATAACTATGCATTATTCAAGAATATAAGGGAAAGTGGGGTAAAATCGGCCATATCTATGTTCACAGAGCCGTGCAGTAGATGAAACAACTTCTGTTCGATTGTTCAGGAAATTTCACATAGGATAAACCTTATTTGGTTGATCTTGAGCTTCTCCGTGCAAAGATGTCTTTAAATTATTCAAGAATATAAGGGGAAGTGGGGTAAAATCAGCTCTATAACTTTACAACTATATCCGTGCGGTAATTGAAACCCGTTCCATTCAATTACCCAGACAATTTCCAAGCGGAAATGGCATTGTACAAGCGACAAAAGTTACAGACTTTTTTCTTAGATTTCATTAGTTCTTGACCATTGTGCATTGGTGCATCATGCGTTATTTTTGGTCGGGAGAAAGATTATGCATTTTCAAACATCCGTCCAAAATATTTAAAAAGTTTTATTTGGACGTAAACAACAGATCACGGCTTAGAACGCTGCCAGTTGAATTCAGATCATCTACCAGTCAGTTAGGACCGATAGTAACAAACCGTATACTGCAATTGTCTCTCAACCCAGTAGCGATATTAACACCCCATCTGATAAGCGTCGCTAAATTTGGCCGTTTAACTAGTTCCTCGTGGGAAAACCTTGGAAGACCTCTCGTTTATCTCCTTCAAAGTAATCGTTAACATGGCTCTATCCAAGGCAGTCTCTGATCCCTCGAACTGGCCAGAAGGTGTTACTGTTACTCGCTCGAACCAGCCGTGAAGTCAATCAAGAACGTTCAACCAGCATGCCACCGATAATCAACTCCATTCAACATTGAGGTTACTGAGCGACAGCAATCTCTGTGAGTGTTGACAAGGCTATCAGGACGCAGATCACGTTATTTGGTCTTGTGCCTAACTTTGTGGAGTCAGATATGAGCTTTATGATTCCCTTCGGGCTCTAGGTAGACAACCCAATGCGCCAATTCGAGATATTTTGGCTGCACGTGATTTGGAGTACATGAAACTCATTCATGTGTTTTTCACTAACATTAGCCTTAGATTGTTGTTAGTTTAACCTGTGTGTTTACTTTAAGTTTTTTATATGTGTATGTGTGTGTGTTTTTTTTTCTTTTTCAAAATATGTTCAAGTCAAAAGAAAACCATAAATTGTATAGTTATAAGTGTTTAGATAATATTGAATTTAAATTTAATGTGTTATGTAAACCATACTTTGAATTCCCACCCTCTTTCCCATCCGTAATTTGTAATTCCTAGTAACCTCGAGACGGCAGCGAGTAATCGGCTCTATCCTCCTAACTTTATTTTTAAGATAAATGATGTTTAAAAGTATGAAAATTTGGCTCTGTAAAGTTAATTCGATTAAGCCTGTACAAATAAATGATTATTAAAAAAAAACATTGAGGTTATCCCGGGACGCATTCTAACAGGTCCTATGGGCAGCTCTTATCCTTTCGGGGCAGTCGAGTCATCTGTCATAAGCTCCAGTCCTAGTCGTCCCGGCTCTGTGTTCGAACTCGGAGGCAGGGCTGCCCAGCCTGTATTGTCAGGCAAGTACAATTTTGATTCGGAATCGGCGCTAACTTACGATAATTCGGATTTCAGCAAATTATCCGGAAACAACGTTCGAAATCATCAAGTGTCATCGAAGTGCCGACGCAGCTACAGTCTCGTTGCTACGAACGGCTTTCAGTCAGATCCACAAATGTTGCTTCCACTTTCAGGTACCCATGTTTACCTGCATCTGAAATTCTGTTGTACTATCAGAATGTTGGTCATTAATAATTCCCTCGCCGAATATCAGCTTGCATGTAGCGATGAATGCTGCGATGTTTATGCCTTTACAGAAACCTGGCTTAAAAACAACACTTTGTCGAAGCAACTGTTCAACGATATCTATTACACCTATCGGTTAGATTGGTCAACTCTGAACAGCAACAAGAACTCCGGTGGAGAGATTTTGTTGGCCGTTCGCTCCAGTTTTAAATCTCGTTTACTGACACCTCCTGAAAACTCGTCGCTTGAGCATCTGTGGGTCGCAAAATACACACAACGTGGTACCCATTTTATTTGCGTGATCTATGTTCCTCCCGATCGCGTTAACGACAGCAGCCTAATCGACAAACACGTGATTTCTCTGGTTTGGATCATCTCTCAAATGGGAGCTAATGACAGCATCGTCATTTTGGGTGATTTCAATCTCAGCACCATATCGTGGATAAGCGATACTAACGGGTTCAGCTTTCCCGATAATTCCCGTTCGTCATTCAGACCAGCATCGCTTACCTTGCTAGACGCGTACTCCACTGCAAGACTCCGACAAGTGAATGGCATTTTAAATGCAAACAACCGTTTACTTGATCTTTGCTTTATTTGTGAAGAATTGGGACGGAGTTGTTCCATTCTCCAAGCGCCTGAACCGCTCGTCAAAAATTGCAGGCATCACCCACCTCTTCTCGTTAAGCTGGAGATCAACCCTGTGCAGAGCTTTAAAAACTACGCCGAAAACTTCTACTACGACTTCAACAAAGCTGACTTCGAGGGAATGGAAATCGTCCTTGCTAGAGTGGACAGGAATGAGACGCTCGGTAACGGGGATGTAAACTTCGCTGCCTCAGCTGAGTGTAGCGTTTTGCTTTACGCTATCGACCAGTTCGTGCCGAAAAAAATTAACCGTACGCCTGCGAAACCTGCTTGGTCAAATTCCTAACTCAAACACTTGAAACGACTGAAAAGAGCTGCCCTGCGGAAACATAGTAAATATCAAACGCTGCCTTAATACTCTTGCGACGCCTTTTTCAATTTGTCATTGTTTTCAGGCGTTTTTCTTGACTGTTGGAAAGAATCTTTCGTTTTCCCTATTCACAAAAAAAAACATGCAAACGAACTTTCACTAATTACCGTGAAATTGCTGCGTTGAGTGCCATCTCTTCGAACTAATTGTTCTGGAAAAGCTGGTTCAGGACTGCTCGCATATGATTTCGCAGGATCAACACGGATTTATGCCAAAGCGATCCAAAACGACTAATCTAACTGCCTTTACTTCGTTCATTATTCGTGAGATTGAACTTGGCCATCAGATAGACGCCATAAACACCGACCTCTCCGCTGCTTTTGACTAAGTGAACCATCAGATTGTCATTGCGAAATACGACAAAATGGGCATCTACGATAATCTTCTTGTTTGGATTCGATCCTACCTGTCTGGAAAGTCATGGTCTGTAAAGATTGGCGACTATGTTTCATTACGTTCCTCCATTACCTCTGGAGTTCCTCAAGACAGCCACTTGGTGCCATTCCCTTTTCTGCTGTATATGAACGACGTGACCATAATCCTCAAATGCTTCAAGCTCTCATATGCGGACGACCTGAAGCTCTACTACATAATAAATGGCCGTCATGACGCTCACTTTCTGCAACATGAGTTAGAAGCATTCGAAGATTGGTGCAGGCTCAACAGGATGGCACTAAATATGTCCAAGTCCTCGGTCATACCGTTCGGGTGAAAACGGGTGATACTTTCCTACGACTACACCATAATAGAGGCAAAATTGAAGCGTGAAACGACCGTTAAAGATCTGGGGCCATGCTTGACTCCAAATTGACGTTCTAGGATCACATTGCTTACATTGTTTCTAAGAACTCTTCGCAGCTAGGATTTATATTTCGCTTTGCTAAAATCTTCAAAGACGTGTACTGCCTCAAGGCATTATATTGTTGCTTGCTTCGCCCAATACTGGAATATTCCGCCGTAGTCTGGTCTCCATTCTACCAAAACGCAACCCTGACGAAAGAAGCCGTTCAGAAAAGATTTATTTGTTTTGCTTTGCGGCACGACCCACGAAACTCACCAAGCTACGAAATTCGCTGTAAGTTTATCAACTTTGAGCTACTGGAAGCAAGGCGTAACGATTCTAAGGCGTGTTTCATCGGCGACCGATTGCTCCAAGCTACTTAGTCTTCTTGATATCAATACTCGACGTCGAGACCTCCGTTTACATGCTTTCTTCAACAACCGGCGATCGAGGACGAACTATAGTGTACATGAACCCGTGTTAAACATGTGCCGCGTTTTTAAAAGTGTCTACCACGTATTTAACTTTAACTCTTCCCGTGGACTAAATTAGTGCAATTTTAAAAGATGTTTGATTAAATCAACTCAAACTAATAGCTGTCCTTTTATTAAGACCTAGTTCATTGTCATTGGGATAAACATTTTTTCCGTTGACTTATATTAAATAAATAAATAAATAAATATATAGAGAAATTTATAATTACCAATAAATTCACTAATGCAACTCCATAAAACACAAATCCAACGTTTTCAATGAGATGTGGAAATCAAGAAGCTGATAAAAGGAAAGCTAATGTTTCATGAAAAATTGAAAATTCCTGACTTCAAACTAATTTTTTTTCAACAGTTTGACGTACTACGGAAAACCATGAAATAATAAAATCATCACTTCATGACACGGAAACCATATTTATCATAAATAATAACAACTGCTCGCATGAACATGGCCAGTCAATCGTTTTCATTTCTTGTTCACTTTTACCGAACGAGCATCAACATCACAAATCCTCCCCAAAATGCAAAAAAGTACCCACAACGTAATGATGTTTAATATTTATATCATACACCAAACCCCCTTCTCACCCCTCGAACACCACTACTCTCATCGTTCCGGATGCTCCAAGTTCCAACGAAACTCCTGTCTTACCAGAATCTTTCCTCCCTCACCTACCACCTACGTTTCTAAAGTGAGCGTACTCGTAAACTTTCCACCGGAGAAAGTTTTTTATGATTTACAGCATTTTAGTCCAAAGCGTGGCACAGCTTCAAGTATTGCATTTAACACACAACATGTACCGTTCTTCACTTCGGAACTTTTGCAGTAAAGTGGGAGGTCCAGGAAACTGTAGTGTCTTTTACAGTACCCGGTACGGCTGGCACAACTGCCGTAAAATCTAGCGAAACGAACAAACCGTTGGAAGCAGGTGGAAAGTTTCGCTTCTTTGCATGAAAATCTGGATCAGAACACCGAATCAGCAGAGAAAAGTTGTACTTGTTGAGAAGTTGTTTCTCTCGGTTACCGTCACCGAAGAGGTTACTGACCAGATTTTACTGCAAATTCGCCGTAACATAGAATCAATTCCTACGACCGGGCATGGTTCGAACAACAGCTATTTGGACTTCCAACTGTGATTTCCATTCACGTTTTCGAACCATGCTTGTATCGTAAAAACATCGAGTACTACGAAAAATAGGTTGTACGTGCAGTTAGCACAAGGTAGCAATAACGACGACCCGAGCAGAATAAGCAAGCACCATACCGGAAGGCAATGTAGGGAAAATGTCTTTCGGAAGTGAGGGGAATTTGTTTCAGCTTGCTTACACCTCATCACAGAAGGCGGCGCTGCGGGGGATTGCACGCATCCAGAGCAAAAGTTTTTCACCAAAGATTACTATCACCTTCACCAGCAGAGCCGGCTGCACCTGACCGGTCACATTCAAGGCTCATCTACTGTATGGTGTCGGTATCATCATGATGGTAATGATGATGTTTATGATAAAAACTCCAGAGCATAACATCTGGCAGGGTGGTGGGTGGGTGGCGGAGAAAGCTGGTTCTGGTTCTGGCGTCATCCAGTGTCTTGTTGGTGGTTGACATTTACTGAGTTCGAGAATCGATGGAAGGAGAAGGTAATAAAAATATCTCTGCTTTCGATATTTGCTCAGACGATGGCATTTTGTCACACAAGGTGATTAACGTTAGATGAGAATTTAATATAAGCTGGCTGGCTAGTTTCAGGTATGTCGAGTGGGAGGGGCAGTTGGATCTTGCATTCCGGAAAATATAATACCACTGTATAAAATATGTCACTGATAAATTAAACATACTTTTGATGTTCTGATTGGTGGAGACGAAGCCAAGAGTGCAATATTGGACATAATCATTTCATAAGATTGAAAGAGATGAGAAAATAAATTCAACCGAACACATCTTTTGTCGAATTGCGTATGTTTCAGTTTCAGGAACATAATTTTACACAGAAATCTTTCTTTACGTTCCCCGACTATTACATTCCCCGACTTTACGTTCCCGGACAATTTACAAACATGAATTAGGTCTCGTGTAAAATTCATAATTTATAAGTGTGTGGAGCTAATAAGCTTTCATGGGAGATTATTCCTTCTTTAAATCCTGACTTGTTCTTTCAATTTCAATACATTCATTCTGGTGACATATTGAGTAGAAGATTTGAGTATATATTTCTTGAAATCTTCGGGTTCTGATTTTTTCCTTCTTTTAATCACGAGCAGATGGTTCAAAATTTTCAGTCTACCAGTATGTGTTGTGGAAGTTCAATTTTTTAATTCCATGTCGGGTATCTTCATCACTGCGATCAATTTTTAGATGTATTGTGACATACCGCCCTTTCTTTTGCTAAGATATTATCAGCATGACACATCACTATTGCTAGAAGTGATCGCAAATACTTAACTTAAAGCGTTGTCTTAGGGTGGTACAACAGTCTAATAAAGTGCACTATACACTACGTTTCATAACAATAGATCCACTTAAAAAGACCATATGTTTCAATGAAAAATGAATTCTACCGTTTCATTTATTCACATGCAGAAACTGTGAGAAAGTTGATTCACACCACAACACTTCTGAATCCATTGATAAACTGTGTGAGTGGATAATAATAAAATCACTTATTTTATCTGTTTTATAACTATATGTAGAACCAATACATACAAAACTATCTGCATGAACTGCGGTTCAGTTTTCTTTCACATTTTATCGTGTTGGGACGTGTTGGGAATGTGTTTGTGAATAATGCCGCATGGGACGTACTTGAGGGAAGAAGAAAAGAGCTAAAATTTTGGCATTTCGCGAATGTAGTGTTGGTATTCGTCAAATTGCTAGACGTTTGAGAAGATCGCATCACGACGTCACAATCAATTTTCTGAGAAATCCATAACAAGACAGGTAGACAAAAAAAAGTTGTCGGAAAGAACGCAACGAAGAATTGTTCAAACTGCAAGTAACTCACTCAAAAGTTTGAAACAAATTCAGGCTGAGTTATCACTTGACGTCTCTTGTTCTACAATCGATCGAACATTGAAAAGCTCTCCTTATATTCAGCGGCAACAACTGAAGAAGCTCCACGACTCTTACCTCGCCATAAACAAGCCCGACTCGAGTTCGCACGAGCTAATATGCGTATATTACTTTTTTGTACCAAGATTTTCATGTCAGGTATCTTCGGCATTTTGATAGTTGGCAACTTACACTACATGAATCCTTATAAGATTTGGTTGAAGGACATAATATCACTATTTAAGGATCTGGAAATGTAAGTTTGAGATTCTTCATACTAATTCCCATACAAACTTTAAATAGCGTGTGCAAAGCCAAATTAAAACCAAATGTGTTAAAATTTTTTGGGGAGTATCAGAACCCAAATTGGTGTCGATTAAGTTTAGGGGAGCAAATATTTCAAATTTTGCATCAGCCTAATAAACATACAACAAGTATCTATTATTCTGTGCAACTTATTTCGACAAATCACTAATTAATCGATGAAATCTCGAAAAAAAATTCAGTGGGTCTATAGTAATGACACGGGGTGTAGTACTGAGGTTTGTTCTCAAAATTCAAAGGGTTCTAGTAGCTGTGTGCTGAAGAACTCATTTTTTTTTGTTGGAGATTGCCGGGCAGTGGTATAAAAAGTGTTCAGAGTCGTCCTTATCCATGTCACATAATCGACATGAATCATTTTGAATTTCTTCTATCAGCTTCAAGTGATAACGGCACGAACAGTATCCAGTTATAAGGCCTGTGTATAATGTTAGATCGTTTTGGTGAGATCAAGTAATTTGCGAGTCATTGAAATGTTCGGAGTAATGAACCGCTTTGATTGCCTAGCTATGGAAGTGTTGTTCCAGTTTGCTTCCACTTTTAAGTATTTTCAGGCTTTCATCTCCATTCTAAGAGAAGAAACAAAAAAAACACAAAAGGGCTCAGGTCCTACGAACTGATAAGAAGATCAATCCGTCTTGCTAGTTCATCAGCTCTCTCGTTTCCATCAATTCCACAATTGCCAGGAACCCATTGGGAACAGCATTGGGAATGGCTTATTTCAGTTCTAGTTGTAAACTATAACAGTACATAAAGTCTGTATCCGCAATAATCCAAACAACTCAAAACATGAATAAAACATAAATTTCACAGGTTATTTCCATTATAGTTGTTTATTTCAGATTCATGGGTGAGTTTTAACAATTCGTGAAGACAAAACATAGTTATTCGGTATTTGCATAAAATTTTCGAACTTTGCGTTTAACTCCGTCCATTAGGGTTTGTACAGACTCTTCAGAAATCGTAGAAGCCGTCTTTGTTCAAGTTTGCTGGAAGTGTTTGATGTCTTTGATTCCTTGCTTCTTTCCAGAAAGCTTCCGCTTCATCAGAACCCAATATCTCTCGATTGGTCGTAGCTCTGGGCAATTTGGCGGGTTTGAGGTTTTTGATACAATGTTCACTTGATTTGCTTAGTACCACTCCATCACAGTTTTCGCATAGTGGCACGATGCCAAATCGAGCCAGAACAAAGTTTTTTCTTTGTGACTTTTGATGAAGGATAGCAATCGCTTCTGCAGACACTCTTTCTGATAGATCTCCTTGTTGACAAGGTATTTTTTGGGAAATTTCGATTCCTTCTTCGTTCTGAAATGCTCAGCAGTAGCATTTATGGCCATAGCAGAATAAAAAGCCAGCCCTGGAAGCTGCTTGAAATCATCAAGGACATAACTTTCATCGACCATAACAACGCATGAATACTTCGTCATATATTTGCAGTACAAACGTCGAGCCCGTGATTTTGCTGCCAAGTTCTGTTTGTCGTTGCGATTTGGAACTATTTTTACTTTATACGACTTGAGTCACAAACGTTGTTATGGGACAAAACCAGGCGACATCCCTATTTTACAACAGTTCGAATGGAGAGATTTGGGTTTTTTGTTAATATCCTTTTCACCTTTCGGTCCATGACAGGATCAGCGCAAGAGCGCGTCCAATGTTTTTGTCACTTCTCGGTTTCCTCTCCACCGTCAAATGTTCCGAAAATGATTTGAGCATAGCGTGAACAGTGAATTTAGGCAAATCCAATGTTTTTGCAAGGTCCCGTATTGACAAGTCAGGATTTGCCGTACGCCCGTACAAAATTCACTCACGCACTTGTTTTTCTTTCGTCGCCATCTTGAATACTAAACATGAAATGTAAATATCAATCATAGTCTTTTTCATCATAGACTCTCAGCTATACCACAGGGAAATTTTTCATTTCTACGTGCAATATCTCAAAAGTTACAATGATTTTAAAGTGTCAGGATTAATGTGGATACAGTACTTAGTAGCTCAACCGTTTTCAGTTAGTTACGCTTGTTAGAACTTGTTGATGAGATCACAGTGGTCCAGAATGCAAATTTAGCTGGAAAGATACATTTTTAACCGAAGTTGTGGAGCAAAATTGCCTTCACAAAGTTGTTTCTAATAATAAAGCTCTTCTTTTGGGGTCCTTATTTTCAAAGAAATAAAAAATCTAGCTTTGCAGAGTTTTATTTTTATTCTTATATTTGCAGAAATAAAAGCATACATTATTCGAAAAAGTTAACGAATAAATCATTTCAAGCAACTTTGATTGTATAATTATTCCTGCACCTTTTGATATGACCGAATTTGATCATTTTTTTCGGTGTCCGGACAGAATAAGAGTTTTTTACTCTATCTTTTTTATTTCAAATTTTTTAACAACGTTGCCTTCAGATGATTTTTATAACTTGATAAGACAAAAGTTTTGACGTTTAAATCTTGCCGATGTCTCTTACCGTTAGCGTATAATTATCTATTTTCTTTTAAAATAACGCCCTTTTCAACTGTGTTTTACTAAATTTAAGAAAATTATCCATCTCCAGTTTTATGATATGCAATAATATAAATCCTTTCCTGTTAACAAATATTTTTTTGATGGCTCCAACTACAAAAACTAACATTTGAAAATGGCCTACTTTGTTTACAAAAACCATTATAACTTTTATTTGACATACGATAGAGACAATTTTAGCACGCCAAAAGTTGTAAATTTTATTGTTCTAAAATCAATGACAAGACAACTTTGCTAACAAAATTATATAAAAAAGTTACAGCAAAATAACTGATTATTATAGTACCACCCTAAGCTCGTAGGAAAAAATGCTCTAATTTGTTCGTATCAAAAGGTACAGAAAAATTCATACCATCAAATTTTTTTCATTTAATTTATTTTATTTTTTTTCCGAATAATGTAAGTCTTTATTTCTGCCAACAAAAAGTTAGATTTTCGATTTTTCTGAAAATAAGTACCACCCCAGTTTTCATTCACACCAAAAGAAGCGCCTTGTTTTTTTTTATTAATCATTTATTTGTACAGGCTCAATCGAATCAACTTTACAGAGCCAAGTTTTCATATGTATGTACAATTGTACATCAATTATCTTAAAACAAAAGTTAAAGGGTTAAAACCGATTACTCGCGGCCGACTCGAGATTAATAGAAGAAACAATTTACGGATGGGAAGATGGGTGGGAATTTGAAGTATGGTTTACATTACACATTAATTTTAAATTCTTAATTTTCTAAAGACTTATAACTATACAATTTATAGTTTTCTTTTGACTTGAACATTTTTTTGAAAATGAAAAAAAACACACAAACACATACACAAATAAAAAACCCTTATAGTAAACATACAGGTTAAACTAACTACAACCTAAGGCTATTGTTAGTCAAAAACACATAAATGAGTTTCATGTACTCCAAATCACGCAGAGCCTAAATATCTCGAACTGATACATTGGGTTGTCTATCTCGAGCCCGAAGGGAATCATAAAGCTGAGATCTGACTCCAAGATGCTTAGCACATGACCAAATAATGTCATATGCGTCCTGGTAACCTTGTCTACATTCACAGAGATTGCTGTCGCCCAGCCCAAAACGGTATAAATGAGCGTTCAAAGAATAATGGTTAGACATGAGGCGAGACGTCTCACGAATGAAATCTCGACCCACATGCATCCCTGCAAACCAAGATTTCTTCGACACCATTGGGATGTTAGAATGTTGCCATCGCCCCAAATCTCCTTTACTGCATTTATACTGCCAGTTAACGAGTGACTGTTGACGAAAAATAGGAAAAAATTCATTGAAGGCGACTTGTCGATCGTAAATATCGCCTTCCATAGCGCCCACCTTTGCAAGCGAGTCCGCTTTCTCATTGCCCAAGATTGAACAATGAGATGGGACCCATACAAAGGTGATGATAAAATAACGCGAAGATAAAGCACTTAGAAACTCCTGTATTTTCATGAGAAAATACGAGGAGTGCTTTACCGGCTTCAAGGAACGAATAGCCTCTATGGAACTGAGACTTTCCGTGAAAATACTCATGTACTGATGTGGTGTTAGTGAGGCATCAATTACGGAATAAGGAGCTTGAAGTTTACGATTTCATTAAAAATACCAAAACCTGCTGACTCATCTATCAATTATCCGTCAGTGAAGAACGATTTAGTAGAATCAACTTGGCCAAAATTTGCAGCAATCATAGGACGATGATGCTCTGGGATTACATGAAGCTTCTGCTTCATATATAAATCAAAATGAACCGATTTGTTGTAGTCGGAGAAGCAAACACGGTTGGAAATATTCGGCGAAGGCCTGATATCCAGTGATATGTACAAATGATACAAGGTTATGAAGCTATTTTAAGGATTCAACTCATGTAACATAATTGAATTTATTTTTGTTGCATACAAAGCAATTTACATACAACGCTATGTCTCCTTCCTGAATTACAATAGGATGTTATGAAACATTATAAAACATTCGTCACGAAATATCGTGACGCAGATGCGGTCCTAATAGGACGTTGGACTAGCATGAGTAAGTAAGTGAGTAAGAACTAGAATACTACAATAGATCAAATTACTGGTCGCAGTGGTTTATGTCCCGAACAGAGGAAAAAAAAGTGAGTAAGAATCATTAGGGTCTTGATTCTTCTGCCCAGTAATTTATCATTATTTTGTTGAGTGTGCAACAATGATAGAGATACATTATTTTTCGTTTCAACACTGAAAATTGGTGCGAGGTGTCAAACGAAATTAAATTTTATGTTGTCTGATATATGTTTACAGAAAAATAAATTTTTTGTTGAGTAACCCAATTCTTGTCTACGAAAAAACCAAACATCAGAATCAATTAGTATAGTCTGTCCGAAATGCATACATTATTTGCTGAATTATTGTGTCTTTCTGGACAATTGTATTTCATAAAAGTTTGTATATTAATATGCAATCATGACAAACAAAGCCCAGTAAACAAACCACAATCATCGTTATAAAACTTTGTCTTCTCGCAGCATAATGCTTGCACCATTCAGCCGAATGCCAAGATATATCACTGCCGTTTTTCGCAAAACAATAGCAGAAAACAGTCGTAGGTATGGGAGAAAACTCTCATCTCCGAGATTCCAGATATTGCAAAAAAGAAAGGAAAATAAATCTCCCATTCAGTATTTATGATAAATTAAACTACTCACTATCTCAATGGGAAAAATCCAGACTCCTCTTCCACAACCTCTTTTCGACTAGAGCCACCACAAAAGCTGAATGGTTTTCATGTTAACTGAAGATGAGCGTGATCGGCGGTGAAAAGGGGGCAGAATGTGTACGGTGAAACCAGCTCCAACCAGAGTCCAATGCATAGCTACAGAAAGGTATGGAAGCGAAGCCGCAGCGCTGAAGACAAACCAGAGATGTGAATCTCAGAATCCGGTGGACTTTTCACCCTCAAAACCAACCCAACACGAACGCAGAGAACGACTCAAAAGATGGATGATTTCGACTCAATGTGGTTCGAAGCGAAATTGACGAAAAGTTTAACCAGTCTTTTAGGGTACCGATTAATTGATTGAATTAAAATTAGAGAAGTGAGTGCTGGAAAAAGGTTACCTATGACAAAATTCACTCGAATTCAACTTACTTTTTCCTCATTTTCAGCTTCCGTGCAACGAAACTTACCGGGAACGATCGGGGTGCCCCATAGTTAGTCCCCTGTCACATGCCAACGCCGCAAAAGCAGTAACAGCGGGAAAGTGGAACAAATGCGAAAGGGAAAAACTTTATTCATTCTTGAGTGGAATATGGTTTGTGCGATTGGAATGTGGACTGCGAGGGCGGAAATGAGTACCCTTCACATCCCCCCCCACCCGGTGCCATTTCCCAACGCATTCACTCCATTCAGAGTGCAGCTGTAAAACTGCATTCAGCTATCGGCAGTACTTTCCGCAGCTGTTTGTGATTTGGTCTCGTAATGGATATCGTTTTTTGTTTTGCATTCTTCGTTTGTGCGATTTTCAAGCTTTTCCCGACCCCCCTCTCGCACTGCCCTTTGACGACAAAGCGGATGAAAAGCCGGAAAATAGTTTTTATTTCCGCCACAAAACGTCGCCGTCGTCGTCGTCGCCGGGGAGCATTAAAAAATGAATGCTATTTTCAAAGGCTCATTTTCCGAAAAAAATGAGGAAAAAAAAAAGGCGAAGCTCCCCGCAGGCTGGGTGGCAGAAATGCAATCCGGGAGAATGAGTGTGGTATTTTTATGCTTCGAAATGCATCTATTGTTCTTTGAAAATAGTAACATGGATTTGTTACTTTTGTGCTAGGGAACAATGGAGCAACAGTGGAGCTTGAAATCGGACGATCTTTTGTAATTTAATTGTGCTTCTAATGAATGCTTTGATGGTATTGAATCGAATTGAATGAGTGGAAGAAGCGAAAGTTATGCACCACACTCAAGTTTCTTAAATTACTTAACGTTCAGTTTCAATACACACCACTTAAGGAGTTCTCAGAAAATAAAATCTCATTAAAACTTTCTCTCAACTCTGGTAGCTCGTAGGACAATTATCCGCTTGTTCATTCAAAGAAATGGCCCATTATGGAACGGAAATCAATATGTTTTAATTATCATCGAACCAGAAAAAATCAATTCTTCTACGAGCGTGAACTCAAACAGACTGCACAGTGGGAAAAAAGAGTGTCCGAAACGCGAAAGAATTCTATATCTCAGCTCGGAGTGGAACGATTTCATGGCAAAATGAGTCAGCCCTTCATCACCTCTGGGACCGTCAACGGACAAATCTACAAGGACGAATGCCTCCAAAAACGACTTCTGCCCTTCTCGATATCTCACGATGGCCCGACTCTGTTTTGGCCGGATTTGGCATCTTGCCACTATGCCCGGCCCGTCTTCGACAGGTACAAAGATAATAATGTAGTTTTTGTACCAAGAGACGTCAACCCTCCAAACTACTCCGGAACTTCACAAAATTGAAAATTGTTGGGCAATCATGAAGGCAAAGCTCGTTAAAGCTCCAAAACCGATAGAAAATGAACTTGAACTAAAGAAAGTGTGGTTAAAAGTAAGTAAGCAAGTCGTTCCTATCATTACCCAAAATTTGATGAAAGAGGGTCAAGCAAATGTGCGGGCATTTGGGTTGGAGAGAGAGAGGTTCAATAAACCAATGATGTCAAAACTTAACCATTAAGTAGTACTTTATTTCCAGAAAGTTTGAAAAGAATCGGGCTCAAGGAAAATTTTTGGAGACCTATTTTGTGTGTCCAAATATCATCGAATACAGTCTTTATTTCCTTGTTGTTCAGAAATTTCTTTGCTCGGTGTGACTCAAGATCAACAAAACGATATTAGTCCTATGTAAAATTTTCAGGAAAATCGATTGAAGTAAGTTTTGTTCACCGCACGGTTCTGTGAACGAAGATATGGCTGATTTTACCCTGATTCCCCTAATATTGTTGCGTCTTTCAGAAATTCCTTTGCTCGATGTGAATAAAGAACAACAAAATATGGCTAGCTTCATGTGAATTTTTTTTTGGAGAATCGACTAGAGTTATTTTTGTTCACCGCACGGCTCTGTAAATGAAGATATGGCTGATTTTACCCTGATTCCCCTAATATTTTCATGTTTTTCACAATTTTCTTTGCTCGGTGTGATTCAACATCAATAAAATAATGCATGTTCTTTGTAAAATTTGCTGAGAATTCGATTGAAATTGGTTTTGTTCACTGCATGGCTCTGTGAATGTAGATATGGCTGATTTTACCCTGATTCCCCTAATAGTTTTGTGGTTATTTTAAATTTCTTTGGACGGAGTAACTCAAGATCAACAAATCAAAGCAAGTCCTTTGTAAAATTTGCTGAGAAATCGATTGGAATTAGTTTCGTTTACCGCACAGCTCTGTAAACGAAGATATGGTCGATTTTACCCCGCTTCCCCTATTTTTTTTGTGTTATTCAGAGATTGCTTTGTTCGGTTTGACTCAAGAACAACAAAATAAGGCTAGTCCTATGTAAAATTGCCCGAAAAATTAATTGGAGTTGGATTCATCAACCGCAAGGCTCTGTGAATGAAGAAATGGTTGATTTTACCCTAATTTCCCTAGTATTTTTGTGTGATTCAGAATTTTTTTTTTGTTCGATGTGTTGCTACAGCAACAAAATAAGACTAGTCCTATATACAATTTTCTGGTCAATCGATTCGAGTAGGTTTCATTCACCACACGGCTATTTGAATGAAGATAAGGCTGATTTTACCCTGATTACCCTAACATTTTCATTTTTCTTCAGATTTTTTTTGTTCGGTGTTTTTCTAAAGCAACAAAATAAGGTTAGTCCCATGTCAATTTCCTGGAGACATGACACATTTTACCCTGATTCCCCTAATATTTTTTTTGTAATTCAGAAATTTATTTGGTCGGTGTAACTCAAGATCAACAAAGTAAGGCTAGTCTTATGTAAAATTTTCTGTAAAATCGATTGAAGTTGATTTCGTTCACCGTACAGCTCTGTGAACGAAGATATGGCTAATTTTGCCCTGATTCCCCTTATATTGTTATGTTATTCAGAAAATGCTTTGCGGTAATTGCTATTATTGTAATCAGAGAAAATTCACCCATACCTGCATTTACATAGCCATCCGGTGGATGAAACCAACTCCATTCGATTCTGGAATTTCGATTACATAGGAATAGCCTTATTTTGTTGCTGTAGAAACACACCGAACAAATAAATTTCTGAATTACAGAAAAATATTATTGAAATTAGGGTTAAATCAGCCAAATCTTCATTCACAGAGCCGTGCGGTTCGTGAAACCAACTCCAATCAATTTTTCAGGCAATTTTACATAGGTCTACCCTTATTTTGTTGTTCTTGAGTTACACCGAACAAAGCAATCTCTGAATAACACAAAAATATTAGGGGAATCAGGGTAAAATCAGTCATATCTTCGTTCACAGAACCGTGCGGTGAACAAAACTTACTTCAATCGATTTTCCTGAAAATTTTACATAGGACTAGCATCATTTTGTTGATCTTCAGTCACACCGAGCAAATAAATTTCTGAACAACCAGGAAATATTAGAAGAATCGGGGTAAAATATCTTCGTTCACAGAGCTGTGCGATGAACGAAACCAATTCCAATCGATTTCTCAGCAAATTTTACAAAGGACTAGCCTTAATTTATTAAAAAAAATATAATGATAAACACAAAACTATTAGGGGAATCAGGGTAAAATCAGCCATATCTTCGTTCACAGAGCCGTGCGGTGAACAAAACCAATTTCAATCGATTTCCCAGAAAATTTTACAAAGAACAAGCATTATTTTATTGATCTTGAGTCACACCAAGCAAAGAAAATTGCAAAAAACCTGAAAATATTAGGGGAATCAGGGTAAAATCAGCCATATCTTCGTTCACAGAACCGTGCAGTGAACGAAAGCTACTTCAATTGATTTTCCTGGAAATTTTACATAGGACTTACCTCGTTTTGTTGAAATTTCTGAACAACAAGGAAATATTAGTGGAACCATGGGGTAAAATGAGCTCATCTCGTCTATTCGATTTCTTTAAAATTTTTCTTCATGTTAAGGTAACATTTACAGAAATCGTTCCACTCCGAGCTGAGATATGGAATTGTTTCGCGTTTCGGGTACTTTTTTTCCCACTGTGCACTGTCTCGACTTTGGTTCATTCTATCATAAAGATTGGACTCGGAAAAAATGCAACACTTTGTTTTGGGTGTAACTTTTTATCGCGTAGATAAAAATTAATGAAATTTTGAGTAATACTAGAGTGTTATGTTTATGTGTGCACAATTTTATTGCGATCGTTCAAGTTCTGTAGTTTTCAAGATGCATTCGAAACAAGAAGAGCTACGCCAGCAAATCTTGGGCGCGGTGATCGATAATCCTGGTCAGTCGTACAGATGGATCGGCAAAAGGCTTGAAATCCACCATTTCGCCGTGTCCCGCGTTGTGTAGATGTTCCAAGAGACGAAGACCATCGAACGGCGTGCTGGCAGCGCAGACCGAAAACGATACCGAAGAAGGCGCGGAAGATAAGGCAGTACTTTAAGAATAACCCGAACCTTTCCCCGAGACGTGGCCAAAAAGGTCAATTCGTCAAAGACCAGCAGACCATGAAGCGGACTGGGCTACGTGTTTTTAAGGTCAGGAAGGCGTCAAACCGGACTGACAAGCAAAACACGGTGGCCAAATTGCGTGCTCGGAAGCTGTACCGTGAGTGGCTTGTCAGCCCAGGCTTTCTCGTCATAGACGACGAGACATATATCAAGGCGGACACCAAACAAATCCCCACCCTCGAGTTTTTTGTCGGTATGTCCCGGAACCTCCAGAAATGTTCCGGAAGAGAAAGATGGACAAATTCGCGAAGAAGTAACTGTTGTGGCAGGCGATCTGCGAGTGCGGACGGTACAGCAAGCCGTTCGTTACAACCGGCACCGTAAACGGGCAGATTTATCGAGAGGAATGCTTGCAAAAGCGCTTGCTGCCCTTCCTCCGCTCTCACCGTGGTCCCACGCTGTTCTGGCCGGATCTCGCTTCGTGCCATTACGCCAAGCCTGCAATGGATTGGTACGAAGCGAAGGGCGTTGATGTGGTCCCGAAGGAGGCGAACCAGCCAAAAACACCAGAACTTCGTCCGATCCAAAAGTTTTGGGCGATAATAAAGAAGAAGTTGAAGAAAAGCGAAAAAAACATTCGAAACCGATAAAGCTTTGAAGAAAAACTGGGAGAAATTGTGTAAGGAAGGTGGACAAAGCTTTGCCCAAGATCTCATGAACAGTGATAAGAGAAATGTGAGCATTCAGCTTAAGAGAGGAAATTCAATAAAAAAAAATTATGCCAAAACATAGCTAATATAGTTATTTAATCCCTGAAAATTTGAGAAGTATCCGATTTAAAATGAATTTTTGGTGATCATTTTTTGGGTGTCTCATTTTTTCCGAGTCCAGTCTTTAATATCGCTCTGAATTGACTGGAGTGCTCCTCCTAGTTACACCCCTCCCAGTTTATCTGGGCTCAAATTGATCGATCGCTGGTCGTTCCCCAATTTTCAGTATGCAACTGCACTCCCCCTTTGGGCCTTGATTGATGTTGGCTTTTCGTCTGTTTTCGGTTCTTTCCACCGATTTAACAAATGAGGTACCACCCCATTTGCGAACACATTCCCCAGAAATGACAAAGTCCATTCTGCTTTATGGCAAGCCGAATCGGACCACAACTTGCCACCCGTCGGAAAAGTGGAAAAGAATGAGTTTCCTATTACTATGAACATCAAACAATCTCGCTGTGGGGGGGGGGGGATGGGGTTGGAGTACAATAACCACTCGGTAAACATGGGCACAATCCCTTCGTGATCAACTCGTCACCCGTCCAAAAGCAACCATCTGATGATGACTATGATGCATTGGACCAGGCTTGGTCTTTCCGGAATATTTTGCTATCTTTGAACATCACACTCGGAGGTGTGCGTTTTTCAAAATCAGATTGAAACACCGCAATCGAAACAAGGAAACTTGAGCGTCCCAAATTCATCGCTATACCCCCGTGGGCAGGTTGTGGGTTGAACTAGAAAATCTGAGCCGAGGAAAAAAGTTTCAATGAATTTTTCATTGTATTTTTGATCAGTACATGAAATTCAATATTTTATATCCAACTTTTCCACGTCCTGCTGTTGTTGTGGATGTGTCCCTAAGCACACGACCCCGTCAATACATACAGAGTGTTGGACGAACCGAGTACAGTAAGCTTTTATCGATAGTTCGAAACGAAGGCATGCGGAAAGGATGTTTGCTCCATTCATGCTCAGCCACGGTTCGTTGTAGGAGAATTAGTTTAGAGGGTTGAGTCTCGCTTGAGAGCTCAGCACCGTAGAATATTGAGGTTTATGGGTGGAAGTGATGACCACCACCAGGGCAGAGCATTGCCCGTTCAATACGCCTGGCATACTTATTCAATGAATTCAGCTCATGTCGAGCCGGTGCTGTGAACTGGCGAGGGGCGAAAAGCAAAATGGGAAGAAAATCACGGACCTACGTGAAATATCGTCCCCCGCTTGGTTGGCTTGCTTCAAACGGTGAGAGTATGGTCACTCCCAGCTCAAGCGGGTTGCTTCAGCTGAACGGAATTGAACGGACTTAATTTGGTGGAATGTTTCCAACTTGTTGACCTCGATTGAGTTGACTTCCGGAATGTTAGCCCGCGATAACCGTGCAGAACTGGGCAATCAATGAGTCGTGAAACCTAACCACTAGGTTGGAGTTCCGGCAGCAGTTCAAATCGCATGAGGAAAATTTATGGAAAATATGCTGGCTGTACAGCCCATGAGGCAAAAACAAAAATGCAAAAAGCCAAAAAATGAATTAATAGACAATTAATGACGAGCAGGATCCATTAAAGAGGTGACATCAACATCGACTTACAATTAGTCATCTTAGTCGTCTTTGTCGAGACATGGTTGACTCATTATTCCTGTCAGATGTTCGCAGTCCTAAAGGGTGTACCTTTCAAAATCCGCACACACAAAATCCATTCTCAAAATTCGAGTTATTATCCGACTATTACCAAATTTTCAGGGAGTAAAAGGAAACAATTAAAGTTTTGTCATCATTCATCTATATATATAAAACAGAGTGGCATACGTAAGACCGCGCATAACTCGAGAACGGATCGTTCGATTTAAGTTGCTTTTTTTTTGTTCTGTTCGGCTACGCTCAAGGAACATTTATAGAAAGAGAAAGTTGAACAAACTTATGGAGAAAATGTAAACTTCGAAATGATAGATTTTCAATACATTATGTATGGTATTTTTTCGTTTTGATCGCGTTATCCTTGACATGCAGCGCAGTTGACAGGTGTCCTTATCATTCTGCTTTTGGTTAATGTTCGTGGTCCAGCTTCGTTCGAGTCGTTTCGGACTGTGGGTGAACTCCTATGTGCGACATCTCGAGAGGCCTGTCAGCGGTTGCAATTGTTAGAAAACGACACACATTGGGATACAACACATTTCAATGCTATTGTTACTGTACCTGAAATCAAATTCGTACCCTGTTTGCGATCATCATCTCGACATGTTTTCCTTTCCATCAAATATTGTCGAATTGTAGAACAAATACAAGGATGACATGGTTGATGAAATTTTACATCGAGTTCGCACAACAACTGTGAATTACGAGCTGGAAATTAACAATAAGATGCACAACGAGGCGCTGATTTTGGTTGAATACATGTTTTTACTCATGTGCGGCAGTGAAACTCCGCAAGAGAACGTATACGAAACTTTGGTGAAAGCGATTGACGACTGAAATGGAGGCGTCTTTTTCATCAATGTACCTGGCGGAACTTGCAAAAAGTACCTTATTTCGTTACTATTGGCTTGGGTTCGCCCATTATCAGATATTTCGGTATCGGTTGCCTCTTCAGAAATTGCAGCCACATTGCCGGAAAGCGGTCGAACGGCTCAATCTGCGTTGAAGCTGCCGTTGAATCTCCAACTGACAGACGAATCGACATGCAACATTTCGAAAAATTCGACAAGAACGAAAGTGTTGCAGTGTTGTAAGATCCTCAGCTGGGACGAATGCACAATGGGACAAACGAGCATTGGAGGTACTCAATCGAACTATGCAAAATGTGCCCCATAACTCGAAACCTTTTGGAGGCGCAATGATTTTGTTGACAGGTGATTTTCGACAAACACTGCCTGTCATTTCACAAGCCTTAAGCTTTCGTATTTGGGGCGATACGTAAAGAAGCGACAGTTGGCGAGAAATATGTGAGTTACCTTGCAAAACGATCCGTGTGCCGAGATTTTTTCGAATAAATTGTTGGCGATTGGCAATGGATTGATTTCGTTCCCGCCGAATGTCTGCCATTTCACAACGACGAAAGAGGAACTCATTGCGAGTGTTTACCAAACACCAGCCAGAGCTATGAGAACCACGATTGACGAAGGATGTCGGGAATTTGAATTTCATAATTCAAAATGTAATTCCTGGATAATTGCATTCATTCAACTTAATTGTTTATGTGACTAATTCGGACAAAGTAATCAATTATCCAACAAAATTCCTTAATTCATTCGATTTACCAGGATCAACACAATATAATTTACGACTGAAGATTGGATCTGTTATAATCATGCTACAGAATCTCAATCAAACGAAATTGTGTGGTGGAACAAGATTAATCGTTGAGCAACTTAGGAATAATGTCATTCAAGCAATGATACTCAAAGGCAAATTCAAGGGCAAGGAAGTGCCCAAGAATTCTACTTTTTTGAAACGGTTTACCTGTTGAGTTCAAACAAATACAATTTCCGGTTCGCCTGTAATTCGCCATGACAATCAATAAATCACAAAGCCAATATTTGGCAGTGTGCGGGATTAATCTCGAATGCCCATGCTTCTGGCATTGTTGTTTATTAATCTTTGTTTATTTACGCGCCGGATAATGGAGCAAAGAATGAAGTCCACCTCAAAGCACTGGTTCAATTCAAGCGCAAGATTCTGTCAACCTCTACAATCATGTAAATAAACCATTTAAATTCAAACAAATTCGAAAAGTGTTTCATTCAATCAATATCTAAAATTGAAGTTTCGTAATCTGTTATCGATCGCAAATGAGCGATATAAAATTGAGGTGATAAGCAAGCCAAGTCTGGCTTAGAGTAATTTAAAAATAAAATTATCATGAATTTTCGGAATTATTTGAATCCCAAAATCGGTTAACGCGGAACAAAGTTCGCCGGGTCAGCTAGTTTTATATATTTCACGGTTATATCCGAATGCGCAAACCTTGGCCTTAACCCTTGTTATAAGGTTCTGCACGACCTCAGAATCGACAATTTTTTGCATATTAATCCATGCTTCCTTCATTTCCTCTACATTCTTCACCACTATAGGTCGTTCTAGAAGGTATTCCTTCATTCACGAACGTTTGTTCGAACGACACGACTGCAGCGTCTGCAAAAGAGTCTAGTCAGTTGTTTGCTGAGCATTTTGTTGAGGAATCAAACATATCGCAGCAACCAGCTGAAATATTCTAATATAGATCCTTATCACAGCAACCTGTAAAGACATGTAATACAATTTTATTCATTCCATTGTTACCTACCATCAAGATCGGTTCACTTTTAATTACGCTCTGCTAAGAGGTTATGGGCCTTAGCAACGTGTCTATTTGTTCATCAAGAAGGAAGTTTCTGGAAGTTCTACAAGCGAAGCCATACCTGCGATAGATTGGATCTCAACATTTGTACGAGGCTCAACAATTCAAACTACGAAGCCTGGAAGCTCCGGACAGAAGCGCTGCTGATCCGGGAAGGTTTGTGGACCTACATGAAGAATAACCCTCCGGCGCACAGTGGCACAATTCTGAAAAATGGCGGTCAAAAACATTTTCACCCTTTTGTCATCATTTCATCGACTAAAGGGTGTCCACGATGAAATTGCCACACACAAAATTGATTCGCAAAATTCGAGTTTTCATCCGATTGCCATCAAATTTTCTGGGATTGAGAAATAACTATTAAACTTCATTTTACTATTTTACTCGTATTTTATTTACAGTCCATACGCAAATGCCCGCACCTTGGCCTTAACCCCGGCCATAAGATTCTGCACAACCTGTGAATCAACCGTTTTTTGCATGTAAACCCATACTTTCTTCAGTTCCTCGACTGTCTTCACTACCTTAGGTCGTTTAAGAAGGTGCTGCTTCATAATCGCCCAGTACTTCTCGATGGGGCGGAGCTCCGGAGTGTTGGGAGGGTTGAACATTTTCGGCACGAAATTGACCTTATTGTCCGCATACCACTTCAGCACGTCCTTGGAGTAGTGGCATGAGGCCAAATCCGGCCAGAAGATTGTTGAGACGTTGTGGGCCTTCAGGAGAGAAGCAGCCGCTTCTGGAGGCACTCTTTTATGTACACCTGTCCGTTCATCGTGTCCTGGGTCACGAAAGGTGCACTCCGCTTCCCGCACGTGCAGATGGCTTGCCAAACCAGGAATTTCTTCGCAAATTTGGACATCTTCTGAGTGCGGACATGCTCCGGAACGCTGAACTTATCCTTGGCCGTGAAAAACAGGTTGCCGGGGATCTGTTTGAAGTCGGCCTTCACATATGTTTCGTCGTCCATGATGCAGCATTCAACTTTCGTCAGCATGTTGAGGTACAACTTCCTGGCACGGGTTTTGGCGGACTTGTTCTGCTTCTCGTCGCGATTAGGGGCCTTTTGTACCTTGAACGTTCGAAGCCCAGCCTTAGTTTTGGCCTTCTGGACAAAACTTCGGCTTAGGTGCAGCTTCTTAGCCACATCCCGAACGGAGGCGTTCGGATTTCGGTTGAAGGCCCCAACTACGCGGTTGTGATTTTTGGTGTTGTACGGAATACTTTTTCCTTCACTTCTGGGCTTCCGATCGGTGGTCAACCGTTCCTCGAACCGCTTAATCACTCGCGACACCGTGGAATTCGCGATTCCCAACGTTTTAGCGATGGAACGATGCGAGAGATCTTTGTTCTCGTGATGAATGCGCAAGATTTTATCACGCACGAGCTGTTCTTTCGACTCCATTTCCGCGAGTTTTGATCACAGGACACAAAACTTGCAGGATGTAAATAATGCACTATGAACTAAATCCACCCAAATTTTCATTAAATTCTACCCAACGGTTAAAAAGTTAGAGCAATTTCATAGTGTGGCAATTTCATCGTGGACACCCTTTAGATGTCTTAAGAAAAGTTTGCTCAAAACATTATTGCGCATCTTTTGAAAACAAAAACACGCCTAACCTTTCATGAGGGTTTAACTACACTTTCAATTTCTTACTTTTTCTGGCTACGAAATAACGGGTTGTTGTCTTCAACAAAGTTGTAGAACAGGTAATTTTAGGAAAAGTTGCTGAAGACACGAAGTTTCTAGAGCCTAAAGTTGAACAGATACATTTAGGTTTCTTTCAGCACTACGTTGTTTTAGAGATTATTAGTACTTTGTCGGTTCAGTTTAGGAGTTCAGTAGAGACAGGTGCAAAATCTGCGGTAGATACTTTGAATGTAAGATATAAAAGTGATAGAATAAATTAGTAGTTCTGTGCTAATAAAAAGTGTTTTTTAAAAAGCTATCAATGGGAAGACCTGTGTAAGTGGTTCTAAATTTTAGTTTTTCGAACATTACGTCACATGCGCAATATAAAATGGCTTACAACCTGTACTATTTCAAATTGACATTTTACTAGGTACCCTTCAGTACCCAACGCTGAAAATTTCAAAAATACTTGTTCATAGTCTTTCAAATACAATCTGCTTTAGACCCGCCAGGACCCACCCACTTTTTGAGGCAGTTGATTATAACGTCACACAGACACTTCAATCACCAGTAATCAAAATGTGGTCATCAGAAAGCATTGGTGTGTTCAGCAAAAATGTGTATTTTAATAATTCCTACAATTTCTTAGAACCTATTGAAATCGTCAAATTTGAACAAAGTACTAATTATCTAAAAAAAAACAGTTTTAAGGTTGTGCTGAATAAATGTATCTCTTTAACTCTAGAAACTTAGTGTCTTCAGCAATTTTTCTTAAAATTACCTGCTCTACAAGTTTGTCCAAGGCAACAACCCGTTATCTCGTAGCTGGAAAAACTTAGAATTTGAAAGCTTAGTTAAGCCCTCACGAAAGATGAGGCGTTTTTTTTAATCTATATAAATAAAAATGAGTTGGGGTTTCCTTTGTCACGATTTAACTCGCGAGCGGAAGGACCGATCGGCGTGAAATTTTGTATGCAGGGATTGGAGCCGGAAAATATTCTTATGAAGGTTTGAGACCACTCTCTTCACTGGAAAGGGGGGCTCCCATACAAATGAAACACAAATTTCTACACAACTCGAGAACTAATCAAGCAAAAGAAACTAAACTTAGCATGTGTGAGTTTTTGAAGGCAAAACAGGTTTTTATGGTAGCTTGAGAACCCTTCCCCGTCATAAAGGAGGGGGGCTCCCATACAAATAAAACACAATATTCTGCATGACTCGGGAACTAGTTAAGCAAACGGAACCAAATTTAGCATGTGGTGGTTTTTAAGACAAAAAATGTTTCTATGTTGGTTTGAGACCCCTTCCCATCCTAAGGGGGGGGGGGGGGATACAAATGAAATACACTATTCTGCATGACTCGAGAACTAATCAAGCAAATGGAACCAAATTTAGTATGTGGTGGTTTATGAAGACAAAAAATTGTTCTATGTTGATTTGAAACCCCTCCCTTTTCTGAAAGGGGGGGGGGGAACTTATTCAAATGAAACGCAAATCCTTGCATAACTCGAGAAGTAATAAGAGAAATGGAACCAAATTTCGCATGTGGAAGTTTTTGAAGGAGGGAAATGTTTCTATGGTGATTTGAGACTCTTCCGTCATATGAGGAGGAAGGGGGGGGGGGGGGCATAACTCGAGAACTAATAAAGCCAATGGAACCAAATTTGGAATGGACGAGTTTTTTAAGGTATGAAATGTTTTTATGGTGGTTCAAAGCCCCTCCTCCCTCTAAAAAGGGGGGCTCTCATACAAATGAAACACAACTTTCAACCAAACATGAGAACTAAAGGGTGTCCACGATGAAATTGCCACACTATGAAATTGCTCTAACTTTTTAACCGTTGGGTAGAATTTAATGAAAATTTGGGTGGATTTAGTTCATAATGCATTATTTACATGTCGCGAGTGATTAAGCGGTTCGAGGAACGGTTGACCACCGATCGGAAGCCCAGAAGTGAAGGAAAAAGTATTCCGTACAACATCAAAAATCACAACTGCGTAGTTGGGGCCTTCAACCGAAATCCGAACGCCTCCGTTCGGGATGTGGCTAAGAAGCTGCACCTAAGCCGAAGTTTTGTCCAGAAGGCCAAAACTAAGGCTGGGCTTCGAACGTTCAAGGTACAAACGGCCCCTAATCGCGACGAGAAGCAGAACAAGTCCGCCCAAACCCGTGCCAGGAAGTTGTACCTCAACATGCTGACGAAAGTTGAATGCTGCATCATGGACGACGAAACATATGTGAAGGCAGACTTCAAACAGATCCCCGGTAACCTGTTTTTCACGGCCAAGGATAAGTTCAGCGTTCCGGAGCATGTCCGCACTCAGAAGATGTCCAAATTTGCGAAGAAATTCCTGGTTTGGCAAGCCATCTGCACGTGCGGGAAGCGGAGTGCACCTTTCGTGACCCAGGACACGATGAACGGACAGGTGTACATAAAAGAGTGCTTCCAGAAGCGGCTGCTTCCTCTCCTGAAGGCCCACAACGTCCCAACAATCTTCTGGTCGGATTTGGCCTCATGCCACTACTCCAAGGACGTGCTGAAGTGGTATGCGGACAATAAGGTCAATTTCGTGCCGAAAATGTTCAACCCTCCCAACACTCCGGAGCTCCGCCCCATCGAGAAGTACTGGGCGATTATGAAGCAGCACCTTCTTAAACGACCTAAGGTAGTGAAGACAGTCGAGGATTTGAAGAAAGTATGGGTTTACATGCAAAAAACGGTTGATTCACAGGTTGTGCAGAATTTTATGGCCGGGGTTAAGGCCAAGGTGTGGGCATTTGCGTATGGACTGTAAATAAAATACGAGTAAAATGGTAAAATGAAGTTTAATAGTTATTTCTCAATCCCTGAAAATTTGATGGCAATCGGATAAAAACTCGAATTTTGCGAATCAATTTTGTGTGTGGCAATTTCATCGTGGACACCCTTTATACCTACTGCTTTGCAAATTTGTATTCAGTGGTTTTTGGGTCCGGGAAAGCATCTTATGATAGTTCGAGAGCCCTCCAGCTTCTAGAAAGGGTGAGATCCCATGCAAATGAAAAACAAATTCCTGCATAACTCGAGAGCTAATCAAGCAAATGGAACCAAAATTGGTATGGGTGAGTTTTTGAAGGCAAGAAATGTTTTTATGGTAATTTCTAGACTAACATTTGAAAAGGGCGGTATTCCAAAATCACGAAACCGAGAAAACTGGAGGCAAAGATTGGAAAATGAAAATCAAATCCTATTTTCCATATAAAGCTCCAATGAACCATTTTTTGTGCTCAAATTTTGTATAATAATGCAGTGCTTAACCTTATCACACAATTTATCCAGAAATAGGTTTTATTGAGTTAAAAATTGATAAAAACCAAAATACGCCCTGTTTATTCTTAGAGTGTTGTTACGCCTTAGGTTTTTCGCCTGTTAAACAGCCATCACTGGAAATACGCCGTTAAGTTATGACATTCTGGCATCTTATTTGTTATTACGCCTACGCTCTTCAGTCACACTAATCAAGTGGCGAGGAATTACGACCCAGTGTTACCATACTTAAACAGTTAATTTCACTAATTAGATGAGTCTAGGTACTACTAGAAAAATTAGAGGTAAGAGTTCATTCTATCAAATGAACATTGTTCTTATTGTACTATTTGAATTGCGGATTCTTAATCATGTTTTAACAGTCATGGACATAGACAACGCGATGGAACCAAATCTGTGACATCAAATGAGGAGATTTGTGGGCTGGATCAATTACGGTTTTGGAGGATTTTACGGTTTGGAGGATTTTACTCCTGTTCTATGCGTTAAACATAACGTTGCTAGTAGTACATATAGCGTATAGCGGATCTGATGCACCATACAGCGCCCTACTAGGAGCGACGATACGTACAGATCGGGAAAAAAATTCGAATGTCGCTTGTCGATTAAATTGCATGAAATAGCTTTAAATAATACATTTAAAACTCAGTTAAGTTGTGAAAAATTGATACCATACAGTATAAGACTTTTGTACCTAATAATTAAAAGATGTTTAATGTATTAAACAATCCAGAGCGAAGTTTATTTCTTTTTAATTCACAGCGAACGTATTCCTGTTCTCAATAGCGGCTACGTTCACTCGTATATTAAGAGATTTCATTATCATAATCCAGGTCATCATCGAAATTTGCATCTTCGATCGCAGTCTTCGCCTTCCGACCACGCATACGGCAGCGGAATAGGTTCCTTATAAAATAGTTGTGGGCAATAAAATGAGGAAATCTCACAAAATAAAGAATACTTACATTTTTTGTGGTAGGGTAAGACTTCAGCATGCTATCTTACCGCGCTGGCTACATTGCGTTGGTGGGACTGCCTCCTAAGGTATAGCTGACGAGATACAGCGTTTCTTACTCAGCCGCTGTTTGAGCCGCACCTCCTTGGTGGACAGACGCTCGGCACGCACCTCCTCAATCTAGCCGAAGTCAGAAGGACAACAGTGCCCAGGCTGCACTACCAGCTAAGTACGCAACCCTTAGCTGGCGGTCTTTGTCATCTGTTGACCCGTGGAAGCATAAGGTAGGAACTTGTGAGGACCAGAGCTATGTTGCGGGGACGCACGCTCCATCACGGTTGTCGACTCACCATTTTGCAGCCAATTGATTGATTATGGTATCGTTATCACAAATCCTGAATGGAAAGTATTCATCAGACATCATATCAGTTTTATAAAACACGATTCCAGGGCAAGAAGAACGGTATTCAAACATAACCACAGATGTGAGTTTCAAAACTTCACCGGCTGAGTTAAGACGACGCTTCTTGTACCGACTAGACAAACTTTTTAGAAACAAAAGCTGATGTTGGTCGAACTCTTTAACTACAAGTGGCACCTTCCATTTTAAAGACAGCCCAGTCTCTAGGCGTTTCGATGTCCAACGAAGTGTTTTTCTTGGCCCTCTCAATCGCTCCGTGAATACTGTCCACCTCCATGTGACTGTGACCACTCACCATAAACTTATGTCTGATAATAACATCTCGCCGATCGTTAAAGTTGTGCTCGGTGATGTAACTTAGCATCATGCAGACAATGAAGTTGAGGTTCTGCCCTCCACAGCGATCAGAATATAAATTTATTAGTTTAACATCAAGGTTAACAGCAAGGAAATCCTTTAAATCTAATAGTAGGCACGAACCGATTTCATTAGCTCCTCTTCGGCCTCGGGATTCATCCCACATATAGCAATAGCCCTTGTTCTTGCCTCGATGCGTTTCGAATGTCCAAATTACCTTTCAAACGGTAATCTTCATCCTCAACTCAATTGATTGATTCCGGTATGGCTCAAAATACTCGAATATCAAGAAATCATTTAGCAAGCTCGCATCTCCTTGCGGGACATAGTCTTTGTCATCATCACATTGCAGATCCCATTCAGTGGCGGAATTTTCTTTGCCACGACATCTTACAGGAGAGCCGGCAGGTAACTGGTATAGAAGAATTCTGTCGGGGGAGGTTTTGAAAAACAAATCTTAACAAATGGATCGGTTTGTATTGAAAGTTCTTACCTTTCGGGTCCGTAGTAGATGCTAGCAGTGAGGTATCCATGCGATACGATTCGACGAACGGGATCGTCCGTACGTAGCATCCTGCCTTATGTGGTTTGAATGGGTGCATCTGCCGGAGGAATTAAATTTGGACTCTGTTGGACCTACATGTGAAGGAATTGAGGGAATATGAGGGTTCCCATATATAACCTCATATACACTCAAGCTGAACTCCGTGCCGTCGATAAAAACCGCTGTATCCGTTAGTCGCTTCTAAAAATTATATCCGCGTTAAGAACACATTTGAACTGTACTTACTTGATAAATTTTTGGCACTTACTTGATAGATTCTCGGCACTTTTTGGCATTTTCCGATTTCAATTTGTTTTCTTCAGCGCGAAGCAAAATCAAGCTTCATGAAACATTATCCATAGCAACCTATCGACGGCGTAACAACGCTCAAAGGAAATCAACAACATTATCTCCACGGCGTAATTCCAATTTAAATTTATAACGGGCGAAAATATGCGGCGAAATGACTTCTACTTAGTGATTGAGGCGTAATGGTTATTTCCAAGTTTTAATAAAAATAAAGTTATATTTACGCATAAAATCCGTAAATACACATTTTAAGCTTAAGTCGAAATAAGTATATGATGATTAGAATAGTGTTTGCCTAAAATATTGAACTATTTGCCAGGATTTGAAGCAAACTGAAAACAAGTGGCGGAACAGCTAAATAACTAGAGCAATGTATGATTCGGAAGAACGCCATAAATTATTCTTCTTGTTTAAGAATGTGCATAATTGATTTTAATGTCATTGTCCAGGTAAATTAGTAGTTCTGAAATTGTTCAATCTAAATATAATATAATATGATTTGTTTACATTTTGGCTCTTCCGCCCTTTTCAAATGTTAGTCTAGATTTGAACTCTCCTCACTCTGAAATGGGGGGCTACCATACATACGAGCTGCAAATTTAAACCATGCAGCAAGGAACTATCCCTACCGCTATGCAAAATTTGTAGCCACGGGGTTTTGGGTCAGGAAAGGATCTTATGATTGTTCGACACCCCTCTCGCCTTTAGAAAGGGGGTTCCCATGCAAATGAAAAACTGTTTTCTGCATAACTCAAGAACTAATCAAATGGAACCAATTATGGCATGTGGAGGTTTTGTAGGCAAGAAATGTTTCTACGGTGGTTTGAGATCCCCCTCTTCTTTGAAAGAAGGGGCTCTCATACAAATGAATCACGAATTTGAGCCAAACATGAAAATTATCCCAACAGGTATGACTATTTTTATGCAGGGATTTTTGAAGTCGAGAAAGGTTCTTATGATGGTTCGAGACCCCTCCCGCATCTGGAAGGGGTGCTCCCACACCAATGAAACACGAATTCCTGTATTATTAATTGTTATGTTATATATTCTCCGTGCGAGGAGTAACGATTATGATGTAGAAGGAGATGTTCGCTCATCACCATGAGGCACCAAGAGTGAACATTAATGTTTTTGGCTAGAATGAAAGATATGAAGAGAAAGTTGTGATAGTTCCGTCAGTGTGCGGCAGGCTTGGAAATATAACAGATGTTTTTTAGGAAATTGAGCGAAAAGGGCATGTGTACAGTGGTACTCGAACCAACGACATTTTTGCCTAACATCCCACTGCGGGGTAGCTTGAAGCACGGACTAAGTCCGCCACTTCAACAGGCCTCTACAACGAATTCCTGCATAACTCGAGAACTAATCAAACAAGTGGAACCAAATTTTGGATGTGGGAGTTTTCGGAACCAAGAAATGTTTCTATGGAGGTTTGAGATTCCTCCCCTCTCTGGAAGGGGTGGGCTTTCATGAAAATTAGACACAAATGTCAACCAAACATGAGAATCATACCTACTATTATGAAAACTTATATCTAGGGGTTGTTGAGGCCAGAGAAGCCTCTTATGATGTTTCGTAGCTCCTTCCCCGTCTGGAAGGGGAAGACTTCCATACAAATGAAACACAAATTTCTGCAAAGCTCGAGTTCTTGGAATTGGAGTTCTTCAAATGGAACCAACTTTGGCATGTGGGGGTTTTTGGGCAGGATTTTTTTCTTAGGTGGTTCAAGACGCCGTCCCTCTGGAGAGGGTGAAGGAGGGCTCTAAAACCAATGAAATAGACATTTGAACCAAACTTGAGTATGGTTTATGCAACTAAAAAACAAAATGTGTATTTCTCGGGTAAGAAGTATATTCTGATAGAAGTTTGAACCCCTTTTTAGTCAAGAATTGCAAGATAAAATTACGTACAAACTGATAGGATACGGTTTCGTTTGTCTTTGAAATGCTTCTACGCAGAAAGCAAAATTGGTAGAAACTACCGGTCCAAGGGTTAAATTAATAACACAAACCTTTTTTTTTGCACAAATAACACACACAAACAAACAAAAATATTTTAACCAGTTTCATTCAGAACAAAAACCATAAACGCGCCAATTCTATTAATTTTTCATTCATTTAGTCGCATGCGTTGCAAGGCTCGCACCGGGTTCAGCTAGTAAACGAGAAAAGTGTACAGATTACCCATGAACAAATAGTAAATAGTCCATAAAAGGTCCAATATTAATCCTTAAGTATGTAAAATTTATACAAAGAATGCAGCCTTTGCAAACTATGATCAATAATATATTGAAAATGTTTCCATTGCCAATGATTCATGGAAGGTTTGAATAACGAACCATAAACTTCTAAAAATGATCTATAGCAAGCCGACAACAACGAGATAAGAGAAATCGATTCTTAATTGCGCTAATCAGATGTATTGACGAGTCCGTTCCATAAATATTGCTGTAAAAGAAAGATCGCGTTGGTCTACGAAGATTTAGACCTTTTTCAGAGAGCTTACTTACTTTTGCGATCTTACGTTTCTTAAAGACGGCAACTGCGATACCTTTTTAACCAAGAAATTTGGCAAAGAGCTCTTCTGCCCATAAAGAGCTACAGGTCAAACTGTTATTTCAGACTGTTTTTATGAAATAAAGCCGGTTGACGCTAGCGGTCCACCTAACTACAAAAATCATTCTCAGTTTGCATTCTACCGGGCAAATGCTTGTAACAACCGTTTGCTAGGAGATGTTATGCTAACACTTTGGATATCGAAAACGTTTCCTGCCGCCTAAGATCATCAAACCTCAAAACGGGTAATCGTCTGCTATAATCGTTTGCTACGCTGTGAAAGAGATAACTCAAAAGCACCGTTTTACAGAAAACCACAACCTAGGCTGGGAAAAGGAAATGCTCAACATTTTACGTAGAGTGTACTGCGCGTTGTAATTTTGGGAAAGATCTCTATTTCTGGGGGTCACAACCATAAACTTTTTATCATTGGTGTCTCAAGGCTCCAAATCAGATTGTGCACTGTTTTGTTATTATTTATTACATAATTTCCCAAAGTATACCAAATTTGAAACATTACAAGCCACACAGTTACTCTACGTTCACTTTCAGTTTTTTTTAAACACTTTTTAAAAAAAAAAACTTTTTTGAGCGTATTAGTAGAACTTTACGTAGTACTCTACGTTGATTTGTGCTTCGATAAAATATAGATATAGGATTTGTACCGAGAAAAATGGAAATTCAAGAAAGAAAATTAAATGACTACTTCGTTGCTATATTATATTATTCTATCATTCAAATTCACACAATGATTCATCAATATTAAGAAGGATAATAGCGCCGCTAGATTGATCCATTCCCATAATCGAAGGAATACACCAATGAAAGTAACCACTCCCTAGTGGCCCTTTCAGAACCACTTGCTGATGAATTACCGCCCTCTTACGATCCGTTGAGGTTCTTGCAAGTCTTTCTTCTCCGTTTTCCGCATTGCACTCCAAGAGCGCAAAGTGCATTAGTAGATTAAAGGCAAAACCTTGTGCAATTAATCTTGATGTCCTGTCGTACACGAAAGGAAGGAGAAAAAATCGCAACGACATACAACCAAGTCCCTGAGCTCATTTATCATCTTTGAATCTACGACGTCTGACCATCAAAAGAAATCAACAACAAGACTGGCTCTTCTCTCGACAATCACATAAAAAAATCAGGACAAGATACAGACTTGCCGCACGTCCCCAAACTCCTCTTAGCTTTCGAATGATAGTGACGGGTATCGATGACCAACCATCATCCTGTTCTTTTCTTTGTCAGTCGGATTTCTCTGCCGACCAATCTGCAAGCTAGACAGCAGTAAATAATCTCAGTGGAAGCCTTAGACTGGAACAGCAGCCCAGCCCAGAGTCGTTTATGTAGGCTGGCTGATTGATTATTCATTGGTCAAAGTTTTCCAGAATAACGTTTCATCTAACTTCAGAAATGAGAGCTTCTCGGAAAAATCTTGCCTTCATTATGCGTTCAAACAATCAGTAAGTCGATGCCCGTTCAATTGAATGATCAACAACGGCCAAAAGGACAGTCTACCTACTACCCAAACTTCAATGAACTTTGTTATCGAATGTTTTGCATACAGACGCTCTGAGGATAGACAAAATGTAAACATCGGAACATCCTTTTCATTGTTGCCCTTGTTTGAAAGCAGCCCGCAAAACGAATCAAAACTAGTCGACTGAAATGTAAACGACGCATGGAGAATTAGATAGTAAATATATAGGAGTGAAATAAATGCGGAAATCGAAAACTCCCAAAAATCAATGAGTAGTTAATTTTAAGCAATGAAAGAATCAAAGAGTGCAAAAAACGTTTTCAACTTAAAAAAAACGACATTTTCCATAAAAACAAGTTTCCTTAAAAATTCACAAAAAAAACAACAAGCTGTAATTTGGTAATCGTAATAGTTAGTGATCTGAAATCTCTTGACTTTTTCTTACTTTTAAAAACAACCATTTTACAGTTGTAGTTACAGATATAATTTTTGGCATCTCTAGTTTTTTTTCTTATTTATTTTTATGATTGACTTGAATTTTTTTTTTATTTTATCAATGCTCTTGTCATTTTTTTTAATTGCTTTTTCTGAAACTTTTATGTAAAATTCCGGAGTTTTATGGATTTTTGGATTTGGAAGTTTTTGAATGTTTAATAGCAATTTTGAAGTTCATTGCAATTTTTTAAGATTGTTTGGAGTTTTTGCATTGCTACACTCGTGTGGTTTTTGGCAATAGAATTTTTTCTATCGAAATTTTCTGTTTTTTTTTCATGGGACGTTTATTTAGCTGCCAAACTAGTCCCCATATAGTTCAAGTTTGCTACCACCACCGGCGGATGGACGGACAGCTCTTTTGAAAGGAAAAAGAAAGGCAAGAGCCAAACTTTGTCCATCGATGGTTGTTGTTCTTTTATTTATATCCGGTTCGGTCGCCAATGTCATGAAACTTTAGTGGAAGCGACAAGTTGAGGGAGTCGTTAGGGAGAGGCTGCTGCTCCTTGCATGCCGGTTGAGGGGTGAAGGACGAAAACGAGAATCGATTGATTTTCTCGAAACTTTGAGGGTTCTTTTTCTCAGCATGGTTTGTTTCTGTATCACGAGCGCGGATATTTTACGGAACATAGATGGATACATTAGAAGATCCACGGAGATCCATGTGGTGGCTCGTCAAACTCAAATCCCCAAACGGTTATAAACGACGTCATAAACCACAATTTGATAGCTGATAGACGTTTGACGTTAATTCATTTATCATGGCAGGAAGCAGTCTGGAGTGGGACGACGGTAGGGTGTATGACCTACGGAGAGAAGTTGAATGTCACTTTTTGTAGTCAGTTGTATCTATATGTTGACGGTGGTTTAAGTTGCGAATAAAAACTGAGTAATATATTTTAGCTGGCATTGAAATTTAATTCTAACATGAGTTTTGGAAGACACTCAGTACTGATCATAACGTTAAGTACGATCATTTTCTTCTTTAGCATTTCAAGCTTATTGTTTTCACAATTAGCTTATTGCTTGCTCTCAACTTAGTGTTCTAAATGCACTTCCACAGTTTTTAATTGAGAGCTTTCGATGCCTAGTACCATTTTTGCATTAGTATCATTGTGTGGCAAGAACAGTCATACCCTATGCCCAGGGAGTCGAGAAATTTTCCCTAATGAAAAATTCCTAGACCAGACCGTGCATTGAACCCAGCCACCTCCAGCATGGTGTTGCTTTGCTGAGTTAAGCGAGGACCCGATTAAGTACGATCAACACAGTGTAATGAAGTCTTTGTCGATTACAACAGTTCTGCTTATGCGATCTCTGGCGCATCTACATGGTGTGCGAAAATTATCCGTACAACAAAATGGTGTTAAAACTCTTATCTCATCTTTTATTGTTTGATTAAAAAATCAATGTGTATTGTTTGTTATAGCAATGTGTTTGAGAATTACAAGTTTTGTTCGTTCATTTCAAAATGACCGCCTCGTGCTGAGATGCACGGCTTCAAATGTTTCGAGAAGTTATCCAAGATGGCCGCGAGTATTTTAGATGTTCAAGTGATAAATGTGGTGTAGTGCAGGCTCTTGACTCCAAGATGGACCATACCGAATAGTCCATCGGATTCAAATCCGGTGATTCAGAAGGCCATTCTTCTTTTTTAAACAAGCTTGGGAAAATGCGTTCGCAAAGACTAATAGTCTTTTTGCTCCATGAGCCGGCGCACAGTGAATGTCTGGAAAACCCGTAAGATTGCTAAATACAAAAATCTCGCACTAGATTACTACGGTTTTACCCTTCTTACAAAGTAGTGTATACATATAAATCATAGAAAACAGACTTTTGATCCAAGGGCTGGAGGGCCGAGTGTTATATACAACGAACCCAGCTCGAAGAACTGAACATGCCTGTGTGAGTGTTTATGTGAAGTTCGAGTGTATGTGTGGAACGACATTTCTAACACAGTTCCCCAAGCAACTACTGAATCGAATTGAATGAAACAACCACCAAATGAAAGGGATCTGTGGTCCCATACGAATTTGATTGAAATTAGTTGGCTGGTTTCGTAGATACCTCCGGGAAAATGGCTAGTTTCTGACTTAGACTTCTGACTTCTGACAGATTCGGATTTACATAAAAAAAAACCACTATGCGACACATCAAATAACATGAGAACTCAAAAACAAGTGCAATGGTGATGTTATCAAGTTTCCTGGAACTCACCCGGGTTCGTATTCCTAGTACTTCCCTTACATTTTGACAAATAAATAATATATATTGCTTGGGAAGTCAACCGCTGATTTGAGGCCCGAGATGTCTAAGGTGAATCGATCCTACGTTCTGGCTTGGTTCAAAATATTTTTATATTTTCAAAAATTTCGTTTTTGAGTAACCCTAGTGGCAAAATGAAAATTTGGAATCAAATATTTTACGCAAAGGAACAAACTTACAAAATGTTGCGAAATGTTATGATGAACTTTATCTATTTGGTATGGAATTGCTGAACTATCAAATGTTCCGGATGTTCTGGAGCTTCCGGGAGTTCACCAAATGGCCACTCCAAGCCAAAAATTGTTCTCCACATTGCTTTACTTCTTACATAGTATGTACAAATGGTTTTGAAAAATTGCCTTAGGACTAATGAGTTTACGATTTTATATGATGTTCTGGATATTCCAGGTGACCATAAGGTGGCCATATCTCGGAAGTGTGACTTAATATGACAATTTTGAATGCATATTTGAAATCAGTGGGCCAATCTTACTTGAAAACACATAATTTAGCTATGTAAAATCCAATTTTAGATATTTTTTTCCGCCTTTTGTATGGAATGGAATCACTGTGCGGCGCCCAGTCTTGTTCAAAAATCTATTCATTTATGCCGAAATGCTGCGATGCTCAAGAAGCTACTCTGTCAGTAAGTAGCTTCTAATATACCGCTAGATTCACTTTTACCCCCTTGTCGATCGGGGTCAAAGGGGTTTTGCAGGAATGAGTAATTCCAGTCTGAACCATGACAGAAGCGGAAAGATGACTCCTTGAAATACTTCCACGAGTTTTGGAAGCAGCAGAAAGCAATTGCCGGTCTTTTTGGTGGTTTTGATGCTGCTCGATTGTGAACACTTTCTCATCGCTGAACAGCACTGACCGCGGTTCAGGAGAACCTTAGCTTTTCTCAACCGGTTTGCTTTCATGGTGTCATTCAAGTAGTGATTGTTGAACAGTTTATATGACTGAAGCTTCTGAAACAGTTTTTGCTTTTCGAAAAAGTTCAATTACACTGCTGTGCAACTCATTGGGCTTCATTTTTAATCATTTTATAAATCATAACAGTATTAAACTTACTGCGTATAAAGACAATGGGTCAAGATGTTAGTTTAACCCGCTTGACTGTGATGAGGCATGCCGACAAAATCTGTACGGATAATTTGGAGACACCCTGTAAATGCTAAATTTAAAGTAACGCTTGAGAGCCGATTTGTACTCGTTGAAAACTGTGAGAACGCTATTGGGGTTACTCACAAAGGGCGGGAATGGTTTTTCATTGGGAAAACACTTTCTACAATTCTTACCAAATTCTTAGTGCTTGTTTTTTTCCTATTTTCGAGACATAAATAACTGCGACCATTAATGTGATATTTTGTTGAATGTAATAAAACTATTTTACTACTGGAACTAATAACTGCATCAAACAAGGTAAACGTTCCAAAGCGCGATCTTTTCTTATCCATTTAAAATTAAGATTGAAGGATTTAGTGAAATTGAAGTCTCTAAAAATATTTCATGCTTTCTAGAAACTCTGTGCTTCTATTGATTTCCAGGCACATCTGTTTCGTACCAATCGGGGATACTTGGTTTTATACCCAATGGCGCCCTAATTTTTCGCACTCGTGATGTATACCTCCAGATATTGATATCGTAGCACGTAGCATTAAGACGATGGCGGGAAAGTACATCAGACTTAATGCTGTGTAGCAGATCTGTACATGTTAAGTTTCCATAGATTCTAAAAAGATCATAAATGGGTGATCTTAATATTTGCATCTGATCATTCCTACTTGAAATCGGAGCTAAACAGATCTTAAATTCATCCCATGGGCATTCAATTGCTTACTCATATTTCCTAACATGGCATGTCCTCACTGGGTCATGTTATTTTACTGCTAATAGATTTGTTGCTGAATCTTTCCATACCACACAAGTGTTACAATTTATCTACAACACTTGTGTTCTCTTGCATCAATAGCTTATGTTCTCATGAATTGATATACAATCACACCATGCTAAAACAGTCATAGCATCGGATTTCACAGAGCACCCAATGCGCGTTGTAATTATATTCTTTCCATTTTGTCTGCGACCTAAATCAACAGCGCACAGCTAGCACATAGCAGCAATGCATTCATGTGCTTATATTGGTATGTGTCACTTTCCTTCTACTCTTCTATGATTGGATGATTAGTTGTTAGTTATTTCATTCACCAGAGCCAAATAGCAATTAGAAAGTACTAGAATTAACAAGTTTATTTACTATGGATGAGATCGAATTATATATTCATCATTCATTGTGACAAAATCAATGTCACGTCTACAGTAGAAGAAGTCCCAAAGATAGGAAGTCTAAAGCTGACGCCAATAGGATTGGGCTTCTGATTAATGCGTTGAAAACAAAATCACCCCACGCGAGTTCAAATCGACGGTGATGAAATCGAGGTAGTAAACGAATTCGTGTACCTGGACTTATTGGTGACTGCTGATAACGGCACCAGCAGAGAAATACAAAGGCGCATTATGGCTGCCAATCGTGCCAATTTCGAAGGACACTAAGATCAAACAAAGTTTACCGAACTACAAAGTTTAGCACCTACAAAAAATTAATTAGGCATGTTTCCACGGCCACGAAACATGGACATTGCTAGTGGAAGACCAACGTGCCCTTGATGTCTTTGAACGAAAGTTGTTCCGTACGATCTACGGTAGAGTGAAGAAGGAAGACGGAACGTGGAGGAGGCGAATGAACTACGAATTGCATCAGTTGCACCAAGTATAAACACCGCCATAACCGGTAGACTACGATGGGCTGGACATGTCGTTTGACAAGCCCAAATGAAATTGGACGACAGCCTAGTTGAAATGGTTTACAAGAAGACAACGTAACGAGCAAGGTAGATCCATCAAGTTGGGGGGAACACTGCGAGGCTGGCGCGGTGCAGCCATGGACTGAATAGAATGAGGATGTTTGTTTTGGCAGAAAAAAAAATTGAACAATAAAAAAAAAGAGTTATTGCTTACCCTGCATCCATTATCAAGGACAAGCTTCAAGGTATTAATTAGACCTGTTCAGTGACAACATAACAATGGCCAGTTCATAAACCCCGTAGACTAGTTTTTGAAAATCTTAGACCCCCCTCTCCCCTCGTAGACATATCTCCATACATTTTTTTGAAATTTTTTATGGAGCGTAGACTTTGGGCAAATCTCTTCTTCCCCCAGAAATGTCTACGTGGCTTATAAATTTTGCATAAAACCATTTTAGGCATTTAGGTAAAGAGGCTACTTTGAAGTCATAATTGCATACTTCAAATTCACCATTCGTTTGATTACGGGTTTGAATTGGTTCATATAAGACGCCCTGTAGTCATTCACCTTCGCCAACATGTATGACCATTCGAAATAATACAAGGGTTCTGGTGAACTGGGAAGCCATTCATTCTTGTCCAAAAAGTCGGTCAAATTTTCTCGGCACCAGCCTTGAACGAGATTTGCAGTATGTGATGGCGTTCCGTTCCGCTGAAACACATAGTGATCATCTCCAAACACCTCTTGTACATATGGTTTGACAAATTTCTCCAAATTCCGTTTATTAATATTCTGCATTCATTTTAACGCCTTTTTCGATGAAAACCAGTAGTAACTTGCCTCGCTTGAAAATTCCTCCCCAAACCATCCCTGACGCAGAACTTTGGAACCGTGAAATATTCTTATCACTCTCTGGAACAGTTCTTGGAGAGAGAGCCTACAATCTGTCGTTCAGGATATTGTGGGATTGTTGCAAGACGAATAACTTTTTGTGGGAAAAGATAAATTCTTCCCCACCATGCCGCGATAAAAGCAGACTTGCTCTTTCGAGTCGTTTCTGCTTGGAAGGTTCCGAAACTCCGTGAACCTTACGTTTCTTGAAAGCTTGGAATCGGAGGTAATTTTGCAGAATATTGTGCATTGACGATCTCGAAACATTCAGATCTGCGGCCATTTTACATACAGAGCACTGTTTTTTCGTTTACTCCGTTCCCTGACCACTTTAACAACTCGTGCAGTCCGTACCGTACGAGTGCAACCGAATCTCTTTTGTCATCCAACGAGCAGGTGTCACGGTACTTTCGGATGGTTCGGTACACAAAATTCCACTTTACTCCGAGGCTTTTTAAATTTCTGAAAATAGCGCCTGGGGGCTCACCTTTCAAAAACTTTTTTATCACCAAAGCACGAAGCTCCTTCATCGCTGGTAAAAGATAAACACCGAATGAAAACGATCGGACATAACCTAAAAGCGTTTGTATAAACATAGGGCAAAACTACACCAACACATACGTGAAACATGTTGAGTAGTTGCACGACACCAATGCAAGGAAAACGTGCATGAAAATATATTGGACACGGTGTACAGCGATTTTCGCACTGATTATACAGTTGCTTTCAAGAATTGAATTTTATTTCAACAAATAAATTTGATTGAATCCATGTGAGACACTCCTTGCCCTAACGCCACCCGAACTTGACGGGTTCCGAGTTCAAAACCTCGAGATCAGACCATCTCTTGTGGAAATCTACCGAAGCAGAAAGGTTGTTTTTTTATTTGCTTGGTTTTTACCACGCTAAGTAACGAAGGTATGAACACTTGTAAACACTTTACACTCTCGTTTCATTGTACTCAATTTTTGAGTACAATTGTATATCATCTCTTTTTCTCTCTCGAAAATGTTACTCAATTTTCGTAAAAAGTGAATATAATTAATATTAAGAGTAGATCCCCTTTTAACGAAAATTGAGAAACATCTCCGGGAGAGAAAAAGAGATGGTATGCAATTGTGCTCAAAAATTGAGTACAATGAAACGGGAGTGTAATTCTTACATAATTTCGCGGAAAATGCTTATTTTTAAATCCTTCTCACCAACGTCACGCATTCTCTATGGACATTTGACAATTTTCATCTAAAATGTCACAGTTTTCAACGCCATTTGCCCGAAATCATCACGTACTTACTGGATGGATCCTTTGAAAGTTTCTGGAAAACGCCTTGCACCGTTTAGAAATCAAATAATCAAATCCCTCTCAAAGCGCATAACAATTCATCCTCATATTCATATATTCATATTTAGGAGTTTCTTCTGGCATTTTATCGGCAGTTTTTCAAAATTATCTTATGATGAATTTTTTGGAGAAACTCCTGAACTTTTGAAGTTTTGTGTTTGCACGAGTTCCAAAATATTATATTATTATGCCTAAATAAATATTCCGCAAGGGGTTTTTTGTTAAAATACTTCTATATTTTGTCTGCAAGTCTGCATAGTATTCCGCTGGATAACCGATTGTCCCAAAGTTCCCCAAGAGATTGCTCCACAAATTTCGGCCGAATTGCCTGCAAGGGTTTCTACAAAAATACTGTTCTTCCAATTTAAAAGGATTTGGTGGCTCTTTGCGCTAATTCCGCCTTCGAAAGGCTGTCATTGTACCCGAAACAGTTGATACGAGATATCTACAGTTGCTTATCCCACAGCCCCAAACTATTCAAGGAATTCAAGATGGCACAAAATATCTTGGAAATGAACCCTTTAAAAATTCTGCATCTATCTGCCACCAGATGGCTTTCATCAGTGTCAGTTGTCAGAAGCAATTTGGAATGGTTTTCGGAGCTCGAGTCGATTTTCTCGTTCCAATTCAACAACAATAAAACCGCCCTTGAGCTACGAATTGTCCATTATTAACAAAGTGAACCGTATCTATCAGTCAGAAGCTCTGGAATTTCCGAACATGTGCAATCAGTTAAAGTCTTGTTTATCGATCTCATTGAAAATGTTTGTGAGAACGATAACCCAACACACCTGACGGATTTCGGAGTTTTTGATTCCAAAAAACATCTTCATAAGAACCCATTCTTGTGCGTGGCCCCAACAGCATTCTTACTGTTGGTTTAAATCGATCCTCAAACACGATGTTTGAATGTATTCTCGTTTTTAATTGAAATAAATCACCTACACTAGTGAGTGGCCCCAACACCATCCTAACTGTAAAGCAACATCGGCCCTCAAACTCGATGTTTTAAACATATTTTTGTATTCCGACACTTGTGAGTGCCCCAAACTGGTCTACTAGGGCGTTTCCTTAAACTTGGTTTATCAAACAAATGGCTTATGCACCACCTCGTTAAAGGACCACTTGTCGTTTTGGAATGCCCGGCAAACTCAAACCCCAGGGCGAGTTCTGTCTAACACAAATGATTGGAACAAACTAGTAGACGCGAAAACTTGAAAATACATAAAGCTATCATCTTCCAACAAAACAAAACTAACCGTAGATAGACCTTTATGAAGCGAATGCACTGCAGTGACCTATTTTCATCACTGGACAAATTTTAGTGACCACTACACAACTTTTTACAGTCATATCATGATTCTGAAACATAACCCTTAGGAGTTATTAATTTCGCCGTGAAAAAAGGCTTTTTCGATCACTGTGCCCCGTCACGCATTCTCTATGGACATTTGACAATTTTCATATGAAATATCACAGTTTTCAACGCCATTCGCCTAAAATCGTCACGTACTTACTGGATGGTGCCTTTGAGAGTTTCTGTAAGCCGCATTGCACCGCACAGTGGGACGAATTTAAAAAAAGTGGGACAAATTTTAAAAAAGTGGGACATGGGTATTTGCGGCGAAACTATTAGGTGTAGCCCATTTATGTCTTCTACAATGTTTCTGTATTTTTGGAGTGCTTTGTTTTGGTGTTAACAAATATTATTTAAGGGGTGTATACACTTAGAAAAAAAAAATATTGGCTCAAATCGATAACCATGTATTAAAACATTGTAGATTAGATCATTTAATGAAACTCTGTTGAAGATAAAAACTTTCTATCTCTTAACTGGACGAAGTTGTAGGGTGATAAAGATATTAAAAATGTAATACCCCCTTAAAATTCGTTTTTTTTATCTTAACTTTTTTATTTGAATTTTCCCACTTTTTAAATGTTCTACAAAATTTAAGGTACTTTAAAAATACACTAATCATTATCTCTTCATTTAAATCTTTAACAACTTATCATTATCTCTTCAATTAAAGTATTTACGTTGGTTTTAATGAATTTAGTGAGCTATCTCCGAGGATGCGTAGAGTACAGGTTAGCAGGTATTAGCAGCTTAACTTAACGGTTATGTATTCAACAACTGATACCCTTCAAAGTGATCTAAAATTATAACGGGGTCCAAGGGGGCTCCTATCAATTTATCAAAAAAGTAACTAAGCTTCTTATTAGATTATGTTGCATATATAGTGATGTTTTTATCTTTTTGAATAAATATTTATACGTGCTATTGATGTTTAAAAAGAGAAAAATGTCAATTTATTAGATAATAAAGCTTATTGGAATATAATAACGAAACAAAGACCATCGGGCTACTGCAAATATAACAGGTGCAAAATGAACTATGTCGTTTTTCTACCAGGGGAATATTTGCAGTAGAACGATTGAATTTTTTTTTTCGTTATCATATAAGTTGCATTATCTAATAAATTGGCCCTTTTTTTTTAATTGGCGTTTTTTTTGGCGAGTACAACCGAATCTCTTCCGGTCATCCAACGAGCAGGTGTCACGGTACCTTCGGATGGTTCGGTACACAAAATTCCGCTCTACTCCGAGGCTTTTCAAATTTCTGAAAATAGCGCCTGGGGGCTCACCTTTCAAAAACTTTTTTATCACCTCAGCACGAAGCTCCTTCATTGCTGGTAAAAGATAAACACCGAATGAAAACAACCGGACATAACCTAAAAGCTTTTGTATAAACATAGTGCAAAACTACACCAACACATACGTGAAGCATGTTGAGTAGTTACACGACACCAATGCAAGGAAAAAGTGTATGAGAATATATTGGACACGGTGTACAGTAATTTTCACATTGATTATACAGTTGCTTTCAAGAATCGAAATTTATTTCAGCAAATAAATTTGATTGAATCCATGTGAGACACTCCTTGCCCTAACGCCACCCGAACTTGACCCGAAATCTGACCATCTCTTGTGGAAATCTACCGAAGCAGATAGGTTGTATTTCATTTCATTTGCTTGGTTTTTACCACGGTAAGTAAAGAAGGTATGAACACTTGTAAATAACTTACACTCCCGTTTCATTGTACTCAATTTTTGAGTACAATTGTACCATCTCTTTTTCTCTCTCGAAAATGTTACTCAATTTTCGTAAAAAGTGGATCTAATCAATTTTAAGAGTAGATCCACTTTTAACGAAAATTGAGTAACATTTCCGTGAGAGAAAAAGAGATAGTATACAATTGTACTGTTAAATTGAGTACAATGAAACGGGAGTGTAATTCTTACATAGTTTCGCGGAAAATGATTATTTTTAAATACTTCTCACCCACGTCACGCATTCTCTATGAACATTTGACAATTTTCATATGAAATGTAAAAGTTTTTAACGCCATTCGCCTAAAATCGTCACGTACTTACTGGATAGATCCTTTGAAAGTTTCTGGAAAACACCTTGCACGGTTCAAAAATCAAATAACCAAAACTCTTGCAAAGCGCATAACAATTCATCCTCTATCACAAGAGCTCTTTTCACAAATGGTCGCAAATCGACGAGCCGTGACTGTGGGCTTTCCGTTCCGGCCCGGATCAGGAAACTTTCACTTTCTTTCGTCTCCTCTTTAGGAGTTTCGTTTCTTCCTGTTTTTTTTTTGTACTATAGCATGATGATGAGCCATAGCAACATCCAAATAGTGGATCATTTCAAATGACTCCAATTGAGTGAGCGAGTGGGTAAGGGTACGGATCGGGAGAAGAAAAGTCGTTTGCTGGCTGTCTTCCATGTTTTCTCCCTTAGCTTTATTTGCTTTCTTCGTTAAACGTGCAAATCTGGCAGGAGGACACGAATCCTTGGCTGGCTTGTCGTTGTCGTCCTCATCATCCTCATGTTCGTAATCGTTGTCGTGGTTAGCAAGTTCGAATGCAACATACTTATCCGGAGGTATAGATCTACCGAGACGAAATGCTAAACTGCTCGTTATACTACTCTGAACTCGTCCATTGACGTGGATCGGGAGGTCGGTCGTAACGATACGTTCTGTGGCTGGGTTTTCTGTGCTTTTTTATAGTCCTTTCGTTCGTAATAAAATTGATTAAACCGAGACCAGAAGAAAGTGTCTCCGTCTGCGGTGGCCTTATCCACCTAATGTGGCGAGACGGAGAAAATCGTTCCGCCGATTGAGATTGGAATTGAGACAAATGGGGTAACGAATAAGGTGACATCATTTGGTGTAATAATTTTTCACTTGGTTGCTTCGATTAGAAAAGCTTGTATGTTGAACATAGCGATTTTTTCAAGCACAAAACGCGCTGAAAAATACATTTATTCCTGATAATGCTGTTAAACTCGTTATAAATATCCCACAAACATGGTCTGCTTCCCTCCTGGTGGCCCCTCGCATCCCATTCGATCAGATTTAAATTAAGCATTTTGACTTTAAAATCTCATCTCATTCCACAAATTACTGCTACAACCCCACACCAGCCGCCGCCATTCCGTCCATTCTCATCCGTCTATCTGTGATTTATTCCATTTGCAGATTTCTCCCCACCTCTGAACCGGACCGTATTCCCGGTCATCATCATTGAAGCTGATCCTGACTGACTGTCATGAATACCGGCCACCGGCCCGACGACGAGCGACGAAGCCGGTCAACAGTGCAAAATTTAATCCTGACGAATGAGTAACAAAAGCGGCCTCGATCCCTCGGCAGTCCAGCCAGTCAGCTAGCCAGGCGCGGGAATCCACGCGGATCAGCAGCAGCAGGTTGTGCGCCGGCCATAACAGAATCGAATAAATTTTAAACAAAAGAGACTGGACTGAACCTACCTACCATTCCGACCCATCCTACAGTTGGCCGATTTTTCGTTTGCTTGCATGATAGTGAGTAATAAATTAATGAAGATAAAAGAGTAACGGGATTCGGGCAAGGGGTTGGGAGAGAGCACAAAACAAGAAAGGAGGGAGGTCACATCCGGAAGGCAACCTCTCCTGGTCTTCGTGTGGATAAACTGTGGAAGTGGGTACCAACGGCAAAAGTGAATTGAAATAATAGAAAAACCAAAGCGACAGGAATATCGAAGTGAACATCGTGCGACCCCAGTGAATCACAGAACGAAAAGCACTGCCGGGACTGGTCCGGTCAGTTCCCACCCTTGCAGTACAAAACGACTGTTAGTGATAGAAAAAAAAAACGCGCTCAAGGGGATTTTGTAAGGGATTGTGGAACATAAAAAAATATATACAAGTAAAAGTGAGATGCAGGAAGTTGAATATTTCAACGATACTTTGAGTGGAAGTTGCGGTCGAGTTAACGGCGACGGGGATGGAACTGGGGAAGAGCAGCAACAAGCCGGCAAGAAGCATCATCCGCGAAAATGTAGCTACGATTTACTGGAGCACCGCAAGTATAACAAATGCGATGAAAATGTAAATTATACCGCAGATCCACTGCTGCTGTTCACTTCGCCGTCGTCTTCCTCCTCGGACGAGGATAACTCTCCCACGGAAATGAACAACTGCATTAAGTTTGCGGAGAAACCGACCCTGGTGAGTAGAGGTAGAAATGGCAACGAGAATGATATTAGTAGATTGTTTCTATTGCTATATTTTGTTGTCTGATACTTACTATGTTTTTTGAAAAAATGCTTCTTTGTAGGCAAAAGCATGAGACTTATTTTAGGTTTGAGTCAGTTGTAGGAAATTTTGTTTAATTGTCTAAATGGCAATTCTCTCTTAACATGAGATTTCTTTTGGGTTGTTTATTGAAAACAGTTACTTTGATGAGTGTGGGTCTTGGAATGCTTTTTTATATAATTAACGTATTGGCGCAATTTTGAAAATAGATTATGTTGAGAGATTGAGATAGATATGCCAGATCATTTAAGCCCTTTTATGGCAGTATAGATGGTCCACCCCTTTTCTGTAAGTCTCATGCTTGCTAGCTTCCAAGGACACAAGGGAAGGAAGTTCAGGTACTTGCAGACTCCTCCTTCCTATCTGCAAGTTATATGTGAAAAAAAACCCAAGTATCCGGAAGCTATTCTTTCCAAGTGATTTCCTGAACCTATCGGGGCGGGCTTTGATTAATTTAAATTATTCTACCACTAGAACTATTTGCTAGAGTTGGTCGAAACAGAAATATAAGTAAATATTTTCTTTAACTCTCTCTCCTTGTGGGGAATTGAAATGAAACAAATACAGCTTTTCTTTGAGCTAAGTCTACAGTTATCTACATATATCATTGGAATGAAGGCCATTGAGCGTTTCCAGATGAAATCAGCCGGAAAAAGTCAAAATCTTGCACGACCCTCTCCGATTCGGATGAAACTTTGCCCATGTCTTCGGAATTGGTGATGATGGATTTTCCGCGTGTTAAGGGAATTTTTTGACTCAAGACATTTTTTTCAAAAGGGCGTATGTGTTTTGTCATGCGTATTTTTCAAAAAATCATAACTCGAAAACCGTTGGTTGTAATAAAATTGCGTTTGAAAAGAAGTTGTAGTTGATTAATATGACTTTATAAAAAAAATATGTACACTGTAAAAAAAAAAATTTTCTTCAAAAAAAATCAAAAATTTAACTTAAAAATCAATTCGCAAATCTGTCCAACGTACGATTTTTATAAAAAAAATTCCAAAAAAACTTTACGTCATAATAAGAAGAAAAAAATTTGTTTTACGATGGAGCAACTTAAGATAAAAAAGTTCTTAGTAAGTAAGAAAAATTTAAGTTTTTTCCAATTTGTTGTTTTTTGCATAAATAACCATATTTTAATAATATATTACGATTTTTCTAGTGATTTTAAACAAAAATGCTCTTGGTGAGCAACATTCTTTATGTACCCGTTTTCGAGATAATTTGAAAGTAATGTCGAAAAAATGGCTTTTTCCATGAAAATATCCCTTTTTTAAAGTTAGTCGTGATTGTCCACCTTTAAAAGTATTCTTTTTAAATTGTACATAAAATTTTCAACAACTATCCTTTTGACACCAAGAAGATTGAACATCTTCTTAATTAACAAAATTAACGAATCTTAATTACCAAATAAAAATTTTGAGTTTTTTTTTTGTTCATACATGATTTATTTATTTTTTCTACTGTTCAAAAAAAAAATTGTATTTACATTTTAACAAACACTATTTCCTAACATTCCTATAAATATTATGAAAACTCAGTATTTCGTCAGTTGAAAATATTTTCGCAGCGATTTTGTTATCTGCAACTGGAATGAAGGAGTGATATTTCTATGTACCAGGAATCATTTTTGTTTGCTGATAACTACCACCCCATTCTGCAGCTCCCTCTTCATATTCTTCTTGTGAAACATAGCAAAATGATATTTTTGTGAAATTTTCTTGATTTCTCTTAATAGCCCAATCATACAAAGTTTTCGCACTTGTTATTGGATGTTCATGTTCGACTCTTCTTGTGGTGGTAAGCTGAATAGATATTTTCTAATACCTGCTACAATTTATCGTTTTTAAATTCTCTAATGGATATCGGAGACACATTTATTCCTGCAATTCCATTACTGAATAACTCTATGTTGTGTATCCTGGAATAATCCGGTAGGTCACTGTCCTGAGAAGATGCCGAGGTAATTGAAGCTGCCGATGGTATTTCCTCCAAATCGTTCCGTGATGTGGTTGGTGCTTCGTCATGTCCACCGTTTTCTGGTTGCTCCACTCTTTCGACAGGATTACGACGATACGAATATAACCGACATGAATCACAAATTCTTAATGACGTGTGGAAAATGGACCGTACACTGCATGGATAAAAGTTTTTCAATTAACTTGTCAGTTAAATTTCTAAGTTTAGGCGAACACCGTCTCCCGATTTCACGAAAAGGTTTACAACAATGCTTTGTTTCGAGTTCCATTTCAAATCGTTTTACACTTTACGCTACTTATGAAAGACACTGTTAAACTGATGTCATGACTTTGTAATGTAATCCTTTTTATACGTACTAGGTACGCACTTTAGGTACTTTTTTGAAATATTGGTATGTGCAGGGGTATGCATGTAAATTATATTTTCTGTCAACACCAAAGGGAATGCATGAATAGGTATAAATGGGCGTAACAATTGTATTCTTACTGGTATAAACAGTTGAACTAATTAAATACATTATGTTTCTACCTGAACAAAAAAACCTGCTTGTACACTAAGATGAATACTAATTATTTTTGTTTCGGGTTAGGTTCTCATGATATACTGTACGTAAAAGCAGCAAATTTTGTCGTGTTACCTACAGTAAATATCCGGAATCAGTTTGTCTAGTATTCTCGGTAATAGATGGTATATTGTAGAAAATGTTATGTAAAATTTAAGAAGAATACTATTGCAGATGGACAATCACGACTAACATTTGAAAAAGGGATATTTTCATGGAAAAAGCCATTTTTTCGACATTAATTATCTCGAAAACGGATACATTTAGAATGTTGCTTACCAAAAGCATTTTTGTTTAAAACCACTAGAAAAATCGTATTATATTAATTTAACTGTAAAATTTTTTACAGTGTACATATTTTTCTCATAAAGTCAAATTAATTAACTACAACTTCTTCTCAGACGCAATTTTATTACAACCAACGGTTTTCGAGTTATGATTTTTTTTTTAAAATACGCATGACAAAACACATACGCCCTTTTGATAAATTTGTCTCGAGTAAAAAATTCCCTTAACCGGCGGAAAATCCATCGTCACCAATTCCGAAGACATGTGCAAAGTTTCATCCAAATCGGAGAGGGTCGAGTTCAGTCATTTGCTCATTTGGCAGAGAAATGCTCCATTGTTGGATGATGTGAAATAGAGGCAGTCTTAGCCAATATTCACTTATTTCAATAATACACCCACTATAAAAAAGCAAGATTATAATGCAATTTCACATGATTTTTTTTTCATTGGCTGTGGGCAAGAATGCAACTGATCAATTCGCTTTGAACAATTCAATATGTGCGTAAGATATTAGTTTATGAGTGTGAACATGGAGTGCGATGATGTCTCAAATAAGAAGAAAAAAATAACAAATCATCATCATCATCATCATCGAGTCACCATCGAGATTCGAACCACAACCGAAATCGTGGCGACTCCCTGTTGTAACTACTCTGCCATATTAACAAGTTGAAGATTATTTAATAAAGGCCTCTCAATTTCTTATTTACATTCCCCTTTTATTTGCTTAAGTTATTATCAGCATGACGCATCAAAATTGCTAGAAGTGATCGATAATGTTTGACTTAAAGCGTTTTCTCAGGGCGGTATAACACTGAATAAAGTGTACTACTGTACTGGAGTTTGTTCTCCAGATCTCATAAAGGGTGTCCACGATGAAATTGCCACACTATGAAATTGCTCTAACTTTTTAACCGTTGCGTAGAATTTAATGAAAATGTGGGTGGATTTAGTTCATAGTGCATTATTTACATCCTGCAAGTTTTAACGTCCTGTGATCAAAACTCGCGGAAATGGAGTCGAAAGAACAGCTCGTGCGTGATAAAATCTTGCGCATTCATCACGAGAACAAGGATCTCTCGCATCGTTCCATCGCTAAAACGTTGCGAATCGCGAATTCCACGGAGTCGCGAGTGATTAAGCGGTTCGAGGAACGGTTGACCACCGATCGAAAGCCCAGAAGTGAAGGAAAAAGTATTCCGTACAACACCAAAAATCACAACCGCGTAGTTGGGGCCTTCAACCGAAATCCGAACACCTCCGTTCGGGATGTGGCTAAGAAGCTGCACCTAAGCGGAAGTTTTGTCCAGAAGGCCAAAACTAAGGCTGGGCTTCGAACGTTCAAGGTACAAAAGGCCCCTAATCGCGACGAGAAGCAGAACAAGTCCGCCAAAACCCGTGCCAGGAAGTTGTACCTCAACATGCTGACGAAAGATGAATGCTGCATCATGGACGACGAAACATATGTGAAGGCCGACTTCAAACAGATCCCCGGCAACCTGTTTTTCACGGCCAGGGATAAGTTCAGCGTTCCGGAGCATGTCCGCACTCAGAAGATGTCCAAATTTGCGAAGAAATTCCTGGTTTGGCAAGCCATCTGCACGTGCGGGAAGCGGAGTGCACCTTTCGTGACCCAGGACACGATGAACGGACAGGTGTACATAAAAGAGTGCCTCCAGAAGCGGCTGCTTCCTCTCCTGAAGGCCCACAACGTCCCAACAATCTTCTGGCCGGATTTGGCCTCATGCCACTACTCCAAGGACGTGCTGAAGTGGTATGCGGACAATAAGGTCAATTTCGTGCCGAAAATGTTCAACCCTCCCAACACTCCGGAGCTCCGCTTCATCGAGAAGTACTGGGCGATTATGAAGCAGCACCTTCTTAAACGACCTAAGGTAGTGAAGACAGTCGAGGAACTGAAGAAAGTATGGGTTTACATGCAAATAACGGTTGATTCACAGGTTGTGCAGAATCTTATGGCCGGGGTTAAGTCCAAGGTGCGGGCATTTGCGTATGGACTGTAAATAAAATACGAGTAAAATGGTAAAATGAAGTTTAATAGTTATTTCTCAATCCCTGAAAATTTGATGGCAATCGGATGAAAACTCGAATTTTGCGAATCAATTTTGTGTGTGGCAATTTCATCGTGGACACCCTTTAGGGTTCTAGTAACCGTTTGCTGAAGAACTTAAATCTTTTGTTGGAGTTTGCCGGGCAGTGGCATAACAAGTGTTCCGAGTCTTCTTTATTCATGTCTTAAAATCAACATGAATCATCTTGAAGTTTTCCTATCAGCTTCAAGTGATATCGGCTCGGACAGTGACCAGTTATAAGGCCTGTATATAAATATAATATATAATATATAATATATTAAATCATTTTTGGTAAGATCAAGTAATTTGCGAGTCATTAAAATGTTTGAAGTGATGAATCGCTTTGATTACCTAGCTGTACAAGTGTTGCTCCAGTTTGCCGCCACTTTCAAGCATTCTAAGTGAAGAATCCGCTTGACGGTTTGATAAAATTCACATATTTGTATATGTATAGTTTTTGCGTAAGCATATAACAGAAAATTCTGAAATTGCTTGAATTTCAGCTTGGAATACAGTTGTCCACTTACCCATTGAAATTTATTTGTTAATCTCTGGGCCTCTTCAGTTTTTAACCGTCTGTATGGAATACAATCGATCCTTGAAGGAGGTTTGGGCCATCTCTTTTCCACGAATCACGTACAGGATCAATAACTTGATACCAACAGTCAAATTTGTATTTATTTTTCTCCATCCAATCTTCGTTGTTCACAGCTTAAGAATTAAATCTAACAATTTTTAGAATGCTAAGATGTCCTCTTAGATCAACTTTGAAAAGGTTCCGATCCTTTAAGGAAACCTTCCGATCCTTTAAACGCTCTTAATCTTCTTCAGCAATGCATCCAGTGCCTTTGTTTGTGGACTTCTCATAGCGCCAGTAATTGAACTAGTTGCTAGCCTTTGACATTTTTGTAACGTTCTCTATACAATTTTTAGTTTTTGGCCACCGGACCAATGCATGCAGCATCTTGGGTTTCACAATTTTCGAATAAATCCAATGGATAATTTTTGGCTAAGTTATTTATAGACCATGGATTCACTGTGATAAGTGATGCGATCAATTAAAGCGCAGTAGGCTGCTTTTTATTTTAAATCTAGTGGTGATAAGAAAGAGACAAGAGATAAATAGCAAGGAAGGGGACGGGCCTGGAATTGAGAACTCCCGACCATCTACTCAGTAAGCAGAACGCGTAACCACTGAGCTACCCAGCCACGTCCTGTTGTACATTGTACATTAACTTACCAGATGTTGTAGGGATTCCCAATATCCTACTATGGTTTGACAATGACTTCTGGATAAAAGCGATATCCAATTTTTATCGCTTACATGGGTATGTAAGTTCTCCCCAGGCTTCATTTTGTGGTTATCCTTAATAGATTTATTTTCATCAATTTAATCGATATGTTCGCTTCAATTCGCCGATTTTGTGTGTAGTGTGGCCAGTAATTAAAGTTTGATTTTGTGTTCATTGCTCCACTTGGTCCTGGGATTTCTTCAATCTGGTCAGTGACCAACTTGTCATTCCCAGTGCCTGCTTGGGTTAAACGAGAGCCACAATCATCATTTCTTCCTGGTCTTTCACCACCACCACTTTGAATTTTCCTTAGATTTTTTTTCCGAACATTTGCATATCCAAATTTGAAATCAAGGATATATTCACTTTTCTTGATGGAGTTCAATAAGATTCCGTAAACGGTATGACGTTACGTCAACAATTAGTGAATATTAGGGGAATATACATCACAAACAATCACAGCATGGCTTCGTTTAATTCATTAAACGCGCTGTGGATCAAGATGGGCAATATTACCATTTCACCATGCACCATTACCATTCCAATAATATGTTAAGTTTTTTGGAATTATATCAATAAATAAATAAATAAATAAATAAATAAATTTCCAAATCATGCAGCTTTCACAAGAAATGGTTGCAATATTTGCGTGGTTCATTTTTTGCCAACTTTTCAACCTTTGGGTGTAGGGAAAGGGATTTTACGCAGTGCAAGCATCAGCTGTGATATTTGATAAAGCTTCATGTGCCAATACTCGGACGTTAATCTTTCTGTTTACATTTTTTCTAACGGTACCTACCTTCAGAAACGAGTATTAGCCTTAGAAACTTTCAGATCCATTGAATAAAATTCCTACTTACAGGTACTTATTTAAAGCATGCGAATGGCTTTTCAATCATGACAATATTTCCTCCAGCACCGAAATCCGTACATAAACTAACTAATTTGTATGAGTGTATGTGGGAATGGGACACTCAACCAATTAATCTTATGAATTTCATAAGGTTCAACTTATGAACGATGCTTTGGAATTTCATAAGGCTGACTTATGAATGGATTTTGTTTCACACGACGTTGTTCTTGTACACCTTTAAGCCTTCCAGATCACAAGTGTTGATATGTACTAGTGGGCAAGTCACTGGACCCACAACCTCAACGTTCAAGGTTCGAATCCAGGTTGCTCCATATTTTCATTTTTTCAACATCATTATATTTCATAAGATAAATATATGAAATTCATACTGGTTTCTTATAGCAAATAATCATATTGCAATCTTATGAATATTGAAAGTTTATTTCGCTGAGTGGAGTTGAAAAAAGTTTATTCACAGTTTACTGCTAACCACATGTGTCGCACATTGAGGAATAAATTTGACAGATGAGCTTTTAGAAATAAGAAACTAGCAACCTTGCAGAAAGCCGTTGTTTTTGTGGACAAGGTTGCCAGAAACGGCAAAAAAAATAAAATTTGAACTGTCAACACATAGGCACCTTACGGAAACACCCAAAACATTGCAACGCTTGTGGACACACTTAAAAATAAACAGCACAAGAGAAAAGTGTGCTGAACGATCCACCACTTGTGGTAACTTCAATTTCCTCCACCAGCTTCTTTGTTGTACCATCTTCTCTCGAAAACAATTATTCACATCCCGTCAATTGCTATGATCACATAATCGGTGCAAGGTATGAGACATACTAACCAGTGTTGGAAAAATCATTTTCAAAAATCGTTCACTCTTTTCTCAGTGCAAAGATATATCGCCGAGGAACTTCGAACTCAAAGTTCGTGAACCAACTACAATCTAAAGATCATGAAAGCGCAGAGTGAGGAAACGTTTCATTTCTCATCACAAAAGACCTTTTGTTTCTCCATCTCACAACGTTTCACTCGTATTCGATATACGAACCAACCAAATATCTCCTCGGCTTTGTTCTTTTTCTCTAGCGAGTATGTGTAGGCAATGTTCACGCGAGTTTTGATGTTTGTTTGCTTATGTATTGTGCCGCCGCAAAAATCGAGTGGTAGGAGACTTCTGCTGGAATGGCATGACACATTGAGAACAAATATCAACCCAACCTCCTCGGCCACACAGCCATCAGGCGGGATATCATTCATGCGAGATATTTTTCTGTCTAGATTTCATTTCTATGAAATGCGCAGTGTGCTTTTCAAGAACGAATGATGTGTAATACATATAGAGTGAAAAAAATTATCTGATTTTATCCGTATCCTCCCAAGTGAAAAAATAGCGCACGATGATCTGATATTTTTGTGAGAATTCTATCACTGATACTAACACTACTAAATATTTAATCGTTAAATCCTGTCCACGTTAAACTTCGGTCACCAAAATAATTGCAGAAAAAAAATTACACACAACTCGACAAAACCGATTGTACAATAATATCTACATTAAAAACAGTTGATTAAGATATTATTTTTTTTTTCTATAAATCTCTTGATCTTTCTGTGGTACAACCGCCATCAGTTTCCGTACACTCAGGAAAATAAACTTCAGAACTTCATAAGGTTCAACTTATGAACAATGCTTTGGAATTTCATAAGGTTGACACATGAATGGGTTTTGTTTTTCACGAAGTTGTCGTTGTACGCCTTCAAGCTCTTCTAATTACAAGTGTTGATTTATACTAGTGGGCAAGTCACAGGACCCATAACCTCAACGTTCAAGGTTCAAATCCAGGTAGCTTCATATTTTTATTTTTCATCATCATTATATTTTATAAGGCAAATTTATGAATTTCACTCGGATTTCTGGCAAATAATCATAATGCAATCTTATGAATTTCGAAAGGGTATCTCGCTGAGTGTACGGTATCCTCAGATACGCCAGCCGTGACGACTCTCCATCTTCTCTTGAAATCATCAGCACCATTTGCATTCTTCTTAGTTTCGAAGATTTTCCAATTAATTAGAGCCCAGTAATTATATATTGGGTGAAGTTCTGGACAGTTTGGTTGATTGACTGTTGTTGTCACGTATTTGACCTCCTGTACCTTATACTATTACAGGACCGATTTTGCACAGTGACCAGGAGGCCAAACAAGGCCCACACACAGCTGAAGAGTCATGGCTTCTGATAAACGGTAGCAACCGCTTTTGCAGACATTCTTTTTCGTACCCATCCTTATTGATAGCGCCAGTAGAGACGAAATTTTTAGATTTTCGACCACAACTACATATGGCCTACCAAATCAAATACATTTTCAGGAATTTGGATGCCTTCTTTGTCGGAAAATGCTTTTGCATTGCGGTTTAAATAGTCAGGCCCAGAAGCTGTTTAAAGTCTTTGAGTATGTTTTGTCGTCCATTATGATACAAGAAAATGTATGCACAAAATTGGTGTAAAGCTACTTACCACTACTTTTTGCAGTGAAATTTTGCTTGTCATAAAGGCTGGGCACCTTTTTCACTTTGTACACTTTCAGTCCTTGCCTCTGCTTCACTTTCTGTACGAATGAATTTGATTTCCCAACTTTGCGAGCCACACTTCTCAATTATGGCTCCCACCATAAATGGACAAGAGTCCATTTGTCGGAAGCAAACTTTTCGGTTTGTTCGATTTCCAACCTTCTGCGCTGTTCAAATTATTTTCAAACAGGAAACATTGTTGCTTTTGGTAGTTTTAGTATCTTTGCCTACCGATAAAATCGGATTTCGCTGCCATTCGTACAAAATACATTTACATTTACACAAAATACGCACTTCCACTTGATTCGATGCCATTTTACTGAATGTAACAAGAATGTTAACATGTTGTACCACGAAATAAAGTGGAGAGTTTCAGCTGTCATATAAAAGAAAGTTTTCAGCGATCCGTGAAATAATTCAAAATCTACACTGAAAGAAAATTTTCTGAGATTTAATGTGGACGGGCTTTCCTGAATGAACCCCGAACTGATGAAAAACTGAAGCACTTTTTCAATCTTTCACTCGTGAACACTAGCAAGTTTCATTAGAAAAAGCGTATATTTTGATAGATAAATCTGTTATTTCACAGACTTATAGACTCACAGACTTTTACAGTGTTGAGTTTGGAGCTCGATAGGCCCGAAGAAAATGGATTTAGCACATCGATCTCAAGTTCAATTCAATTATTAATGAATTACTCCTTAGCATGTAACTCACTACGAACAACCACTCAAATATTCGATCAAAATAACACAACGAATCAAAACAATAACAAAGGTACTAGTATCGAAAAGGACAAGAATGTATTGCAAGGTGCAAAATGAAAGATGTACTTGGGACCAAAGGAGTTCTAAAGCAGTGAGCCAAATTTATATCGCAAGTTTTCTATTGATTGTTGGTTGAGTGTTGGACTTGTTCGGGTGCCATCTGTCAAAAGATAAGCTTCTTCTCGTTGAACTAAAGGAATTTGCTCGCTTTTAATAATCTAAGTTTGTATTATAGTGTTTCCGTTTGTTTTTTTAAAGGCAAAAGATGTTTTAATTTTCATAGTTTTCCAATAATAAAGACTGTATTCGATGAAATTTGGACACACAAAATAGGTCACCAAAAATTTGGCACAATTCTTTTCAAACTTTCTGGAAATAACGTACTACTAAATGGTTAAGTTTTGACATCGTTGGTTTATTGAACCTCTTCTCCCAACCCAAATGCCCGCACCTTTGCCTTGACCCCTTTCATCAAATTTTGGGCAATGATAGGACCGACTTGCTTACTTACTTTTAACCACACTTTCTTTAGTTCAAGTTCATTTTCTATCAGTTTTGGAGTTTTAACGAGCTTTGCCTTCATGATTGCCCAAAATTTTTCAATTGGGCGAAGTTCCGGAGTGTTTGGAGGGTTGACGTCTTTTGGTACAAAAACTACATTATTATCTTTGTACCAGTCTAAGACGGGCCGGGCATAGTGGCAAGATGCCAAATCCGGCCAAAACAGTGTCGGGCCATCGTGAGATCTCAAAAAGGGCAGAAGTCGTTTTTGGAGGCATTCGTCCTTGTAGACGGTCCCAGAGGTGATGAAGGGCTGACTCATTTTGCCACATCCGCAGATCGCTTGCCAGACAAGGAAGTTTTTGGCGAATTTCGATAGTTTCTTCTTCCGTACACTCTCCGGAACGGCCAACTTAGAGGTGGTGACGTAGTGTTCCTGTCCTGGCATTTGTTTGGTGTCGGCTTTAATGTAGGTCTCATCGTCCATCACAATGCAGAACGGTTTTGTGAGCCACTCCCTGTACAGTTTTCTTGCACGAGTTTTGGCCACCGAGTTCTGTTTATCGCTCCGGTTCGGTGCCTTCTGGACCTTGTACACATGTAATCCAGAACGTTTCATTGTTTTCTGCACAAAACAAACTGAAACTTTCGCCTTTTTCGCAACATCCCTGATTGAAATGTTGAGATAACGATTAAATTGGTTCAATACCATCCTGGCCTTCTCCGGATTTGATGTGCCACGTTTTTTGCCACTACCATTTTTCCGCTTGGTTGTCTTACGGTCCTTGAACGTTTTGATCACATGAGATTGAATGAGGTTGAATGTGCGATTCCGATCCATCGATGAGAATTGCGTTTGGGTTTTCGAAGTGAGTGCCCAAAATTTGTTGGCGCACTATTTCTTCATTCGAAGCCATCACTGAAATCACTCGACCGATTTTCACGAAACTCATTACACAATTGACACAATACAATGAAATACATTCAGTTAAAATTTCAATAATTTTTACCCACACGCTAAAAAGTTACGAACAATTGTGTTTGTCCAAATTTAATCGAATACACTCTTTAGTCATTCTACTAATACACTCATCCGAGTGTTTTTCTTTAAATGTGCAGTGAAACATATGTTGAAAGGATAACCATCATTTTAGCGCCATCTAAAATTGTGCTGAATTTACCTGACAACTCCTACTCGATATGTCACTAACCTGGTTGTTCAAAACTTTCATCCACCGGTCGCGTAACAAGAATGAAAAACCATAATTTAAAGAAGAACGTTCCACTTTCGTGATGTTTACTGTTCATGCTTTTCATCCTTTCTCCTAACAGATTAAACGCTTCACCATGGGCTTCCTGCGTTCGACCGAGGAAAGCCTTCCGCTGATGTGCCATAAATCATCGCCGACGTCACCGCAGAAAAAGCTCAACGGTATCCTGGGCGAGGATATTTACAGTTTGGATCAAATCGTATCGAGCAAATTTGGCGACTCATGCAAACAGTCGTTCACCAACAGCCACCATCCGGCTCCACCACTGCGTCCGGACGTGGAGTACGAATTTCGGCGTAATCTTCTAATACGCAAGACTAACAGTGCCAATTCGAGCCCAAAGCGGTTCGTACCGAACATCAAGCGCACGGACAGCCTCAACAGCATCGAGGACAACGACTTGGACAGTGCGTCCTGGTTTCAAGCAGGGCTGCCCCGGGAAATTTCGCTGGAGGTGCTCACCCAGCGGTCTCCTGGCGCCTTTCTAGTAAGGCGGAGCACTACGAAGCAGGGCTGCTTTGCGCTATCGTTGCGAGTTCCGCCACCGGGACCCAAGGTCGTTCACTATTTGATACTCAAAACCGAGCGGGGGTATAAAATAAAAGTGAGTTTTTCTTTGCTCTATCAACGAAACGAACCACCCGTCAATAAGTGTGATATTTTTCCCACACCAAATAAATTACACCTCCATGATTTTCGCATCCATGCATTGAGGCACGATATACTTTGAGAATGAAAATTTCACCCTTTCAATTCGCTTTTTCGCTTTTTCGCTGCAGGGCTTTACAAAGGAATTCTCGTCGCTACGAGCGCTGATAACGCACCACTCGGTGATGCCGGAAATGCTTCCGGTTCCGCTATCGCTGCCCCGCCCCCAAAACATCCCCATCAAGTGTAAACACGTCGACGACTACGACAACTACAGCACCCTGCACGAGTTCTCCAAGCTGTTCTCCGATCTGGACCTATGATAGTTTGTCACCAGCGGGGAGTAGGACAAGTCGCTCATGACGGTCGTTTGTTTCCACGTTCGGATGATGATGGGATGCAGAACTGGCTGAGTGAATGTTTTACCAGACGACAGGTAAACTTTTTGATGAGTTTGTAAATAGCCCTTCTTTCGAGCGTGCGAGACCCATCGAGAGTCGACGTTGCGACACGGGGTGTTGAATTAATTTTACATAGAGTAGCTGTCGTTGGGTGTTACTTTTGACTGGCGACTTATAGGAACAGAAAGGTTGTCGAAGTCAAACTGTGTCGCACATGTTTACAATCAAAAATCAATACCTTATACTGGCAGAAAAAGCATTAAACTGTAATCGTTTGATATTGTGATATAGTGTTATATACAGGTACATACATATATGTGAAAAGTCATTTCGTAATCGGAAAAATAGTTACGAAGGATCTGAATCGATTGCGAAACATGGTATTCACGTAACGGAAACGGTCGCCTAGTGAGAGGCGAAATTAGGAATCGGAAATAAATGACTTTTAAAGTTGAACACACTCTGAGTTTTATTTGCTGATTTCAGTTTTATGCTTCTGTTCGAAAATCATTGGTACACAGGAAATGGGAGTAGTTGGAATTGAAATGCCACCTCGGCAACGACAAAACGGTAGGTAACAAGCTTTCATGTAGGGGATGGCGATTGCAATTGATCTGGGGGTTAATGGAAATTTGATTGCTTTTGGAGAAAAGAATTTCAAACGCTGCCTTTGTTTAGTTCGTTAGCTAACGTTATTGGTTTCTCGTAGCATGACTATTGAGGAACGAATAGACATTTGTTACAATGCCTATTGAATTATGAATTGGGGTGTAGTGAGATGGTGCTAGAATTGGTACTTGATAACCCAAGTAACATTGCTAGAATCATCCAGCTTTATTAAGTTTTATTAAAGTTTTATGAAAGCCACTGGAAATCAATTTGGTTAAATTATGGTACCAAGAGGTGACAACAGGTTTCAACTTTTAGTCAGGTTTATGAAAACCTACACAGCTTTTTTACAGCAATCTTAAAACCTTGTCTTCAGAAGTTTGTTTTACTCATATCAAAGGTTTTATTTTGACTCTATGAACTCGTAAAATACTGTTTCGAAATGCCGTTCTAGGATTCATTCAAATTATTTTATTATGGTCAGTTGAAATAGCATTTTAAAACCATTTTGCCTCCAGTAAATCCATTAAATGGCATTTTGGCATTGAGGAAAGTCACCAAATGACCAGAGAGTGTTATAGTAGCCATTGAGAAGATAAATTGGATTTTTGTCAAAACAGTGTTTTTTTCCAATCGCCACATTGACCTACAAGAAATAACTGAAATGAGGAAAAATAAATACACCAAATTTTAAATGTAATTCAAATAAACTATAGACCAGAGACCAATTTTGGCATTTTTTTGGATAACCTTATTTAATTTCATAAATTTTCAGGAAATTCATGAGTGATTTATCGAATGTATTGGTTTCAATTTTGTTTTTGTAGATTTAAACTCGCATTATATTTCCGAGGTGCATTAATTTGTCGGCTCTTATCGTACCAATATTCACCACAAAATAAAATGCGCATATTATTTGAAGCATGGTACGCTGTGAAAAAACAAACTCTATTGGTTTTGGATATTTTTCAATCAAACAAAATTTACCGCAACGCTAGAACTTTTTTTTCTTGATATTATTTACTGCTTAATGAATCAGAAGAGCAGAGAATCGAACATAGCAGAACAACAAAAGCTAACCACGATATCACCGTGGAGTTTGACAGCTGTGGCCATTTGGCCCTATGCTGGTTTTGATGACAGCCAATAGGTTTTATGATGGTTCTCAAGTGGTCATAAAGGGTGATACGGTCAAAATTTGGTCAAGGGAAAACGCGTGTAAATCGGTGAAATCGTTTATTTAAAAAATCAAATTAAATTTCTTTTTCAAGTTCAATTAGTATAAAATTCAGGAAAAATATTCAGTTAGGCTTCCACTTTTCCAAATCCGAATTGCCGGGCCTTACGCTTGACCCCTGCCATCAGATTTTGTACAGCCACCTTGTCCACCTTCTTCGCCGCAGAAAGCCAGTTTGCCTTGAACTGCTGCTCGTCCTTAGCAGTTTTTTTGGTCTTCTTTAGGTTCCGCTTGACAATAGCCCAGTATTTCTCAATTGGGCGGAGCTCTGGCGTGTTGGGAGGGTTCTTGTCCTTGGGAACCACCTGCACGTTGTTGGCGGCGTACCACTCCATGGCCTTTTCACCGTAATGGCAAGATGCCAAATCCGGCCAAAACAGTACGGAACAACCGTGTTTCTTCAGGAAAGGCAGCAGACGTTTATTCAAACACTCTTTCACGTAAATTTCTTGGTTGACAGTCCCGGAAGCTATGAAAATGCTGCTTTTCAAGCCACACGTACAGATGGCTTGCCAAACCAGATATTTCTTTGCGAACTTTGACAGTTTCGTGTGCTTGAAAATATCTGCTACCTTTCCCCTTCCTTTTGCCGTATAAAACTCCTGTCCCGGAAGCTGCTTGTAGTCGGCTTTGACGTCGGTTTCGTCGTCCATTACCACGCAGTCAAACTTCGTCAGCATCGTCGTGTACAGCCTCCGGGATCGCGCTTTGGCCGTCGTATTTTGTTTATCATCGCGATTTGGAGTCACTACCTTCTTGTAAGTCGATAGTCCGGCTCGTTTTTGGCTCGATGCACGGTTGTAGACGATACACCCAGCTTATTTGCGGCATCTCGGAGAGATAGGTTAGGGTTTCGCTTGAAACTACCGGCAACTCTCTTTGTCGTCTCAGCGGCTTCCGGTTTTCGATTTCCCCCCGATCCAGACTTCCTGGCTGTCGACAAACGTTCCCCAAACACTTTAATTACATTTGTAACGGTTGATTTGGCAACTTCTAGCGATTTTGCCAACTTTGCGTGCAAGTAGCTCGGATTTTCGCGATGCGCGAGCAAAATTTTGATACGCTGCTCTTCTTGCTTGGACGGCATCTTGACAACTGAAGAGTGAATTCCAAAATCAAAATAGAAGCAACATTCTCACACACACACCTTCAAAATGAGGGGTGTTCAGGTTTTTTAAATGCAATATTGAAAGAAATACGTCAAGTTGATATTGACCAAATTTTGACCGTATCGCCCTTTAACATCTTTCACTAAAACATTTTCAAAATCTTTATTGTCTTAGAAAGGTTTTATTGATTTGTTTTCACAACCGTCTATAGAGTGGGCCACTTTGTACACGTTTCGGCTTTAAAGATGCATAGAGGAGGTGTTGGTGGATAAAACAGTTTTGAATGTAGTTTTATCAACAAAGCCGAGAGGAGTGCTATACGGCTGGAATAAAACTAAAATTGTTACTTGGGAAGGGCGCTAGAAAAGAGAATCACCTAAATGCAAGATTTCTAGTATCAATGTTTTCAAAGATTTCTATCCCGTATACATTAAAAAATAAATAGACACCTTAGAGGCTATCCATATACCGCGTGGACATGATTTGACCGATTTTTGACACCCCCTTCTCCTGCGTGGACAATCATTCATATAACTTTTCAATAGAATGTCCCACATGGTATATGGATGGACCCTGCTAGTCTTATCAGCGGCTTAGTACGACTCTCAGGATCTCGTGGAGTCCATAGTAAGTAGCGTCTCCGAATTTCACTGCCCTATTTGTTATCTGATGTTATCAATGATTCGAAGTACATAAATTCATTCACCATTTCGAATTCATCTCCGGCGATTATCACAGTTTGACCTATACTATGGTCCATCCTATCCCACATCCTACATTCAACACATCCCATTATTCAATGTCACATACAGAAATCCACGCAATAGCGCGGTTTCCATTGGTTCTATTGATTTCATGGATATTCCCGATACTCACGACATAAAATTACAAAAATCAAGTACAATCCATATTTCGAAGAATTTTTGAAATATATATTTTTTTACATTTTAAAAAATTTGTAAACCAAGAGGGAAAGTTAGATCCAAACGATAAATTCTTGAAACTCTTAACACTTTCATGCGAACTAGGACCACCAACACAAGGAATAACATTTTCCTAACTGATGGTGATGCTGGTTCTCGTGGGGTGCTGAGATTTTTGAGAAGTTTTCGTTTAAATCTTACTTCATCGAAAATCATCGTTATTATTGAACGAAACTATCTTCATCGAGCAACAGATCTTCACAATCAAATTTTCTCAAACGCTCATTATTGGAAAACTTAAATTCGAATTAATTTGAACAATGTTCCTTCTTTATCTTCACAGGCTTCAGGGTTTTTTTTCTTAGGGAAATGTTGCTTCTCCTTAAGGATTTCAAGCAGCTTCCAGGGCTGCCTTTTTATTCTGCTATGGCCAGAAATGCTCAGTTGGGCATTTCAGAATGAAGAAGGCATCGAAATTTCTCAAAAAAATACCTTGGGTGGCAAGCAATTTGCACGTGTGGCAAGAAGAGTAAATCTTTCGTCACTACAGGCACAATCAACAAGGAAATCTATCAGAAAGAGTGTCTGCAGAAGCGATTGCTACCCTTCATCAAAAGTCACAAAAAAAAACCCTCTGTTCTGGCCCAATTTGGCATAATGCCACTATGCTAAAACTGTGATGAAGTGGTACCAAGCAAATCAAGTGAACATTGTACCAAAAACCTCAAACCCGCCAAATTGCCCAGAGCTACGACCAATCGAGAGATATTGGGCTCTGATGGAGCGGAAGCTTTTTGGAAAGAAGCATGGAATCAAAGACATCAAACACTTCCTGCAAATGTGGAAAAAGACGGCTTCTACGATTTCTGAAGAGTCTGTACAAACCCTAATGGCCGGAGTTAAGCGCAAAGTTCGAAAATTTTATGCAAATACCACATAACTATGTTTTTTTCTTCACGAATTGTTAAAACACATCCCATGAATCTAAAATAAACAACTACGACGGAAATATAATGCGAAATTTATGTTTTATTCATCTTTTGAGGTGTCCGGATTATTGCGGATACAGAACTTATAACATTTCTTCACAGTATTTTTATACTATTTTCAGCTTCGCATTAATCCATTGTCGTAAGTTTTTGTACACCCACCCCTATTAAGCGAGATAAGGCGCTATAACCTTGGAAATTATTGCCAGGCTTTTGGTTCAAATGCTAAAACTTAACCCACAGGCAAAAGGAGCATAAACTAATCTTTCTAGCATCTATGCTACCAACGATGAAGTACAAATTATCACATTGTTGAACTCCACATGGAAGCGTTTGGTACGGGAGGTCCACGCTTTCTTCCTTCCCTTGATTCAGAGTAGTAGAGCGATTTTAGATCTTTCTGGAATCACTCTATTTTTTGGAAACTTCTCTGCCGCACATACTACGCAGTTGGCCTGATCAATGACAAGAAAAATGATGTTTTCAAGATACCATCATTTTCCAATTAGCTGCGTTAGTGTGAGATTAGAATAGATTATTAGATAGATTAGGGAAATGTTGCTTCTCCTTATTTATCCTTTTAATCCGAAGTTCCTGCGCGAAAACATCGCTTGTCTGTACCGCTGCTTTCTTTGGAGCTCCTCCTCGTCTTTGAATTCATCATTTTATTTGTTTCGGCATCTGCATAATAACGGTTAGTCGTATGTTCAATTTGCTGTGATGATAGTTCCCATGAGGTAGAATTTGTAATTTTTCAGAACTTGCTTCAAAAACACAAGTTTCAGGACTCCCCTTCGAATCCAACAAATCTGTAGTCTGGGTCAAAATTTTGAAGTGGGCTGGTTTTACGATGAACTGACTTGCTTATCCGGTGTTCCTAGAGGTACGTTCGATCTGTAATCTTTGTCTATTAGTATAAGTTGTTCTATTTTTTACTTAAAAATGGCCTGCAAATGCAAGACCGGCTAGTCAGACAGTTACCGGTTTCCATGCTACCCAATACAACGATAAAATTTCAAGCCAATGAAAACTGGCCATTCGTCCCTTATAAAATCATCCCGATTCGTCTCATGTGCTATATATAAGAGTGGATTAGCATGACCAGACAGATGAAGATCACGAAAGTGTAGTATGAAGCAAAATTATTACTATAAAACAACCATACACACTACCAAAATCTCGTGTAAATTTCTGTCCCTGAGACCGACACATGCAAGCGTCCTTTAGCGCATAAGAATGTGTTGAAAGAGATGAGAAAATAACTTCAACCGAACGCATCTTTTGTTGAATTGCGTATGTGTTAGTTTTAGAAGACATAATTTCACACGAAATCTTTCTTTACGTCCCCCGACTTTACGTTCCCCGACTATTTACAAAAATGGATTAGGTCTCGTGTAAAATTCATAATTTTTAAGTGTGTATGTGTAATTATACGTATAAATGAGATGATACCAGAATAATTCTAAGCCAACGTGGTCCTACGTGAACCTTGCGGTTATAGTAGCTCTTCAACGGACCCACACAAAGCGTCAAGGGGCTGCAGGCGCTGTGTGCAGTGCGGTGGTAGTAATACTACAGTTACCTGATTATCCCGAGTCAGTTCAATGAACTCCAGGTTCTTCATATGGAGTGCATGCTCGTCAAGAATTACCAACACTAGATATGTGATTGCTGGTTTGATGTGCTGGAGATAGAAGTTGAAGCAATCTACAGAAAGATCCGATTGCATTCAGCCACTAGGGTGAGCCCTTCAACAGCATTCGATTAGGAGCTCCTCACTGCAGCTCGAGTTCATTGAACTGAGTCACTTCTCCAGCATTCGTGTGCCTGGGCTGTGAAGATCATCGTCTAGAATGCGAAGCTAATTGCAGTGCTTGTAGAAGCGTTATCTCATCCGATACATTTAAAAAATAAAATTGCGCACTATTCAATAAGGAGTATTTTTCAAATTATGTTGAATACCGATATTTTATTCATACAAAAAATTGATCCTTTATTGTACGAGGTTAAACTTGAACATAATGAAGACCGGATGAAATTTAAGTTATTCCTTCACGAATTATCGAACTTTGGATCGAATGCTCTTCATCAAGTTCCGGACAAGTGTTGCATAGCATTTTTTGGACGATTGAGCTCAAATTTTTTTGAACTCCTGCATGTTCCCAGCTGCCTTACCAATCTTCTTGAAGACCCTCTTCACGATTGCCCAGTAACGTTCGATGGGTCGAAGCTGAGGGCAATTTGGTGGATTGATATTTTTGTCAACGAAATCTATACCCTTTTCCGCAAGCCAATTGAGAGTGGTTTTGGCATAGTGAGCTGACGCTTAATCCGGCCAAAACAGTTGAGGTGTACTATGCTTCTTATATAAAGGCAACAATATCTTCTGAAGACGCTCGGATCGATAGATTTCCGCATTTATAGTTCCGGTAGTGTAAAAAATGGTTGACTTCAAACCACAGGAACATATTGCTTGCCATACCAGTACCTTTTGACCGAATTTCTCCACTTGAATCGACCTGTCCGCATCGCTCACATCCTTCCCAACGACGGCAGTAAAGTATTGTGGACCTGGAAGGGTTTTTGAGGCCTCCTTTACATAGGTCTCATCGTCTTTCAAAACGCATGCATCCGAACGCTGCAAAAGACGCGAATACAATTTCCGGGCCCTTGTTGCTGCTCGCTTCTTCTGTTCTGCACTTTGTTTCGAGATTTTCTGCTTCTTGTAGGTTTTCAGGTGGTTTCGCCTCTTGATACGCTGGATCATTCCGACACTCGTTCCTGCTTTTTTGGTCAAATCACGTATTGACATTGATTTGTTCTTCATGATTAAAGATACCACTTTCTGCTCCAGTTTCGGGTTGGAAGAACCGGGTTTTCTGCCTCTTCCTGGTAGCTCATCCAAAGAATAGTGTTCCCCAAACTTATTAATGATGGTTTTAACACTCGCATGATGAATTCCAAACCTCTTCGCCAATTTTCGCATAGTAATTCCCTTTTCACTTAGCCATGTGTCCAGAACCTTAATTTTCAATTCCTTTTCAATACGCGATATTTTGAAAACGCAGAATTTGAATCGCACAAACAAGTAAACAAAAGAAAGCTGACAGTGTTCAGAGCATAAAAAACCATCACAAATACATGCGTACAACGCAAATGTATGTGGATAGCTTATATTCGATACACTCCTTAGTTCCTATTGTCAAGAGTTTTTCTCAGTTTCAGGTCAACGGATTAAACCGAAAGGTATCATTACTGTTCGTGTCATCGCACCTTCAGGAATCCACAGCAGGTTGAGCCTGATCGTGATTTCCACTGACAAGGAAATTAATCCGCTACTGGGTCGTGACTGTCCGGATTGGATGTACCCAGATTAGGGGAAAGTGGTTTCCGTATGTAGTTTAGAACCATCGTTTGAGACAGAGATCCAAACGCGATTATCGAAAGTAGTATCCGACACTGATAAAGGCATGATTACCGGTTATTCAGCGAAAATTGTCCTGAAACCTAACGTTACGCCAATAAATGCCAATAAATTTACGTTTTTTCACCGCTCCACACACAACATGCACAGCAAAAAAATATGAAAATTAAACGTGATTGAAACCGACCTAATTTGAAAAATACATCAATGTATTTCCAAAAGGAAATTGAATTTTCAATTTAAATTCGTGCACAATGACCGAGCAGTGAAAACGATTGAAAAACGTATGCAGTTAAATATGTGCTACAATGTATGTTTTAATCATGCTGTAGAAATACATTGATGCTCTCTGTTTTTTCAAGTAATAGAAATTGAAGTTTACATGAACGTGTAGATGTGTATGTTTATTCACTTAAGCCAATGAATCATAGCGCCCGCTTCTTTTGTTGCCTCGCAAGATGGCGGGCACTCACCAACAGCAAATAAAGTTATCAGAAATCTCTGCGCAGATGCTAGATTTTAAATTGTTTAGAAAATAAATCTGGCTGATATACCTGAGTGGAAATAAAAATCTATTCAAGGTGTGAAACTGTTGTTGTTTTTGGAAAGATCAATATTAATGGCGATTGAGCAACATCAAGCAGCTAAGCGAGAAAGAATTAATGAAAAAGAAATCGTTGAGGCCAAGTAAATTTATTGAATAGTGTTTGTTTTTCCGGTGATTTTTAACAACAAACTCCTTTTTACAAAACGCACAGGACACATTTTGGCACAAAAAAAGGCAATTTTATTGTTTTTATAAAGATTATTTCAGGCCAAATATTAAAAAAATCAATTCAATTGAAAATTACATGAGGGCCTTCAAGTCGTGTAAAATTAAAGTCACACGTATTTTTTTATTCCTATAATTTATTTTCGACTGTAGTTTTAAATCTTTTTGCATGCAGTTATGTGCATGAAATTCAGTTGAAAATTACAAAAATGTATTAACTGTGAATGTGTTCGAAAAGAGCATCTAAGTTTCTCGAATTTCTTCAGGAGTATTTTATCAAAATAATTGCACTTATAGGGTCTACGGCTAGGTGCGTTGGACAAAGACAACGTATTGTTTGAACAGTTATTACAGTTTTATCTAATTTTAATGATTTGTACCAAATTTTATATAAACATAGCACAGAGAGAATTGATGTAAAAAAACGTTGATCTTCAATACCAATCTTGGTTTTCACGATCAAAATAAAAAATGAGCAAAATCAATAACTGTTTTATTAAGAATAAAAATCATCTCACTGGCAAAAAACTGACTGCTTATGTTGTGCGTTGCTAAGTTGAAGTATCCCTTACCGCATCACAGCCGTATCACGATATGGAGTGCAAAACATTTTACTAACAGTGTAAACATTCCGATTGATTTGAACAAAGAATCACCAAGCCTTCCATGTTGTCATTCAACTTCGTTACTAGAAGGTTCATCTACAGTATCACCAAGTTTTTTTTTTTTTCAAAAAACTTGTGTCATGGAGCAATAATGCAATAATCATGTAATTTTATATGAGCATGTAAATATACTAGTTCAGTTCCAAGCCTCATGTGTAAAATTCAATCGAGTTTTAATTTTACCTGCATTGACATGTAAATTTAAAAACTAGGTTAATTTAACATTAATTTTCATGCTCCTTTTATGTGCATGTTTATTAATTGAAAATTACAAAATAATTTTAACTGTGGACGCTTCTGTAGGCACTCCTAGATAGATCTCTCCGTTTACAGTGCCGGTAGTCACGAACAGTCCACTCTTTTTGCCACATCAGCAGATCGCTTGCCAATTCATGTATTTCTAGGTGAACTTTGAAAGTTTCTGCTTCCTTACTTTATCCGGAACATCAAACTTGTACTGGACGGTGAAGAACAGTAGCCCCAGAATCTGCCGGAAGTCCGCAACAATGAGGCTTCGTCTGAATCTAGGTGTACAGTTGGCCCTTTTTATACCTGAAAAGATGAGTTTCCTTGCATTATCATTGTCGTTCATACTGTCGCTCAAACCTTATGAATTCCGTCTGCTGTTTTGTTGGTGGATGCTTGAACACTACTACAGCAGTTCTCAAGAAGAACATCAAACATTCGGCAACGCTAAAATCGCAAAATAGCTTTGTGCGTACACAGTTGCGACTTCGGGTAGCTTCAGATTTTACCGTGGTGGGCATGGGTGCCGAATGTTGTTTATCATCTTATTTAATCTACTTTAGCTGTAATTTAACACAAACGCAGCAGTACGAGAAAGGATACATAAAGTAATTATACTAGTTGACGTCCAGTTATTATTATTATTATTATTATCATTTTTTGTCAACATTAAAGCTTGCATCATATCAAAGACATGATACGAACGTAGAAGCGACTAAGCCTACTGAGTTTCATTACTTGTAAAGATGATTCTGTTAAATGAGTTGGGTTCAAATTAATAATTTAGTGAATCTACAGGAGAGTTAACACATCAGTCAATGAGTCCCAGGCCAAACTACCAGATGTCAGCACTAATAAAATATCCATATGGTTTTTAAAAAGCACCAACCTTCACCTACTTTTAAGATTCTTAAGAACGATGGATTCAAAGCAATTTCGTGAAAAACAACACCGTTCAAGTCCAAGCTGGGCTTGAAAAATGTTATCCGGACACTGCCCCATCAAAAACGACCATCAAATGACGGTTTGCCAATTTCAAACGTGGTCGTACGGACACCGATGATGCTGAATGCCCTGGTCGGCCAAATGAGGCAGTTTTTCCGGAAAATATTGAAAACCCCCTGAAAATCATCATGATAGCTAACAATTTTAAGCTACCAAAAGGTAGTGTTTACACCATCATCCACGAACATTAGGGTATGAAACAGCTGTTTTTCAAATGGGTGCCGCGTTTGCTCACACCAGAGCAAAAACAACATCGATTCGATTATTCAAAGAGCTGTTTGGATATGTGCACGCGATATAAGAAGGAGTTTTTGCGTCGATACATCACAATGAATGAAACGTGGATTTACCACTTCGCTCCGGAATCAATTCGACAGTCTGCTGAGTGGCGTCCAGACGGAGAAAGCCGTGCAAAGCGTCCAAAGACTCAAACATCGGCTGGGAAGATAATGGCCTCTGTATTTGGGGATGCGCATAGAATTTTATTCATTGACTACTTGGAACATGGAAAAACAATCAACAGCGACTATTATATAGGGTTGTTGGATCGTTTAAAAGCCAAAATCGCCCAGAAAAGGCCTCATTTGAAGAAGAAAAAAGGCGCTCGTTCACCAAGACAATGCACCGTTTCACAAGTCAATAAAAACAGCCGCAAAAATGGTCGAAGTGGGTTTCGAATTGCTACCACACCCACCGTATTCTCCAGATCTGCCAGTGCTAGTGACGACTGGCTCTTCGCAGAACTCAAAAAAATGCTCCGTGGAAAGAGATTTGGCTCAGATGAGAAAGTGATTGCTAAAACTGAAGCATATTTTGAAGGTCTTGATAAATCGTTCTACACCAGTGGTATCGAAAAGCTAGAGAAACGTTGGAATGATTGCATCACTCTAAAAGGAGATTATATTGAAGAATAAAAATGAATTTTGGAAAAAAATGTTAATTTTTTTATGTACTACCTCACAATGCCCTCCGCTCAATTTCAAAAACTACTTTTATCCAATTTTCACAGCCTGCCGTGCGCTCACGGAACTATCAATACTTTCTCTGCACAACTTTGTTCTAGCAAAAATATTGCTATCCACTCTTAGAGCCTCATGGTGATGAGAAATTATTTCCTTTTCAAACAACATCATCAAAAAATAAAAGGTTTTTTTTTCCTACTTAGGCCCGGGACTTATTCACTGATGTGTTATGTCAAGTTGGATGTAATTTTCATTTTCATTTTTATTTTCATTTTGCAGCACAAGGTGGGGCAGTAAGAGCGCAAGTCAATTCAAGGCTGATGGAGAAGGAGGGGTAATGGCTGACTCGCCTCATGCAGGCTACATGATCGCCATGGGTGGGGATAAGGATTAGGTTGGGGTAGGGGTTTGTAGTGTCTTTGGATTGAGATCATTGCGCTGCTACAAAATGGCCTGAAATGTTAAATTTGTATATTAATCGGTACTAGTAGTGAGTGTTATTTATGAATAATATAATTTTTATTCAATACATACTTACTTGATCCTAGCTATACTTCTCTTCCAGAGCTCCTGTGTCCATCTTCTTCCCTATTATTGATTTGTCGAGTTTGACTGGGGCAGCATTCAACTCTTGAAATCCGGAATGAACACTCGTTGCGTCACGGTGTTACGTTAGCCACGTGTGTGGGGCTTGAGCTTCATCAGGTACTTGAATTTCACATCCGCTTGCGGCCATGTTGGTTGCAAAACCGCGTGCAGAGAGTGAGTGACATAAAAATGAGAAGAAACATATTTTATAAAAACATAAAAATTTAAAAACATATTTATAAAAATCGTAATGAGATTATTGGTGATATTCTCATTACGATTTTTCGTTTCCCTGACTAAGTTTGAGTCATTCTAAACTAACCATAAACGAAAAAAAAAAAACAAAAAAAACTTGTCTCAACCCTACAGTTTTACAGTCTACTCTACATCTTGGGATTAAGTTTTTATCCCAAATTTAAAATATTTCGAATAAGAAATAATTTGAAACATCTAAGAGAACTGGTCTACCTTCTATGTAGAGGGTTTTTATTTATTTTTTTCGTTTTTATTAATTTAAAGCGTGGTATGAGGGATATAATCTCATCGCCTCGCATCCCAAGTAGCACACTACGATCATAATTAGTTGTTGAAACTTGAATATGACTTAGCAAGTCATATTTATGTTATTTCTACTGAAATGCAACATGTGTGTTACTAGGGATTACACCCACTCATAATCTTTAAATTAGAGCGACCGGTTTGATGTGCCGTGTTTGAAATCTTTGAACTATGCAAACAAGGAAGTAACTAGAAAACGATAACCCTAGGATATTGTAAATGACTTATCAAACACTGGTACTGATATAAACCACATGGAAAGGGTTATCCTACTGCTTCAAATGCTGTATCCTAAGCGGGCCCTCCGCGTCCTATCTCTAATAAAGCAGCTTGTCCTCGTCCGTCTTAAGTAACACTTTTCTATAACTATGTGCTTCGCATCGAACAGTAAGATAATTACCCCTTTCGAAACATTCACCCTTTTCGAAGATGTTGCAATTACATTGACTTATTATACCACTAGCTGATCCCGGTACGAGCGTTGCTACGCCTGCAACTAAATGAATGAACATTACATAGAACTGACGCTTTTTTTAATTGGTTTTATTTTGAGTAATAAGGAGTTCAAACTTCTATCAGAACATTCTCTTAACCAGACAACACACAGTTTGTGGCTTAGTTGCCTGGATAATTCTCAGGATTGGTTTGAAATTTGTGTTTGAATTCACCATAGAAACTTTTCTTGCATTCAAAAAACCCCGCATACCATTTTTGATTCCATTTGCTTGATTAGTTCTCAAGCTATGCAGAAATTTGTGTTTTATTTGTATGCGAGCCGAAAGGGGGAAGCGGTCTCAAACAATCATAAGAACCTTCCCCAGCCCCAAAAATACCTGCATACATATTTTCGCTCCGATCGGTCAGACAGACAGGCAGACAGAAATCCATTTTAATATATATAAAAATCCTGTTTCCAATAACCCCCACATGCCAAATGTGGTTTCATTTACTTTAATAGTTCTCGAGTTATGCAGAAAATTGCGTTTCATTTGTATGAGAGCCCCCCGCCCCTTTCAGAGGGCAAAGGGGTCTCAAACCACCATAGAAATATGTCTGACCTTCAAAAAAATCCACATGCCAAATTTGATTCCATTTGCTTTTTTTTGTTCTCGAGTTATGCAGAAATTTGTGTTTCATTTGTTTGAGAGCCCCCCCCGTCAGAAGGCGGAAGAGTCTCAATGACCATAAAAACATTTCTCTCATTCAAAAACCTCCATATGCCGTATTTGGTTCCATTTGCTGGATTAGTTCTCGAGTTATGCATAAATTTGTGTTTCATTTATATGGGACCCCCCCCCCCCCTTCAGAAAAGGGAGGGGTTTCAAATTAGCATTGAAACAGTACTACACACCAACAACAACGGATGACCGAAAAACCAATTAAATAAAACTTAATTTGCTATTGTCAATTTTTAATATGAAACTTCACTGATTCGAAAATCGAAGGGAATGAAAGGAAAGATTAAATGACAGTGAAAGATAAACAAGTCCGCTCGTGCTCGACGCTTGCTTAGATCATCCCGTGCCGCATGTTATTTATGAAGGTAAATATTTCGCGCAATTTCATCATTAGGTGAATCGCTGCTCCATGTTTTTTCCTATCTTTATCCGAAATCCTTGCAAATTATCTGTTGTTGTAATGAACTGAAACGATTCATCAGATTGCACACAGCAGTAAGCATACAACTGATGTGATTAAATTTTCAATATCTAGTAATCTATAACTCAGAATCAGTACTAGATATTGAAAATTTAATCACATCAGTTTGTATGCTTACTTGCTGTGTGCAATCTGATAGAGATCGTTTCGAAGTTCATTCACTAACAATCGAGATTTATCAATTTGAAATAACAAGGTGAGTTTGCGAGAGCGAGATAAAAGATAGGAAAAAATACATGGAGCTGCGATTCACCTTAAATGATAGTGGCAATCATCGATATTTGCATCAGAATAAGTCCTGACGTTTATAATATCCAAGAAGTGCTTTCTAACGATCAAAACGTGATTTTTTTTTTAAAATATGTGGTGATTCTAATTTGAAAATATTATCTTATTATGAGCTTTCAACAGCGATGTGTGAATTGTTTTTTTAGTACTGAGATGATACTGGACTCTATTAATTTCCTCTACTGGGCCAGGAATCGAAACCAACCCTTCCGGCTTAGCCACCGTTCCATGTCTGGCCGTTTTTTGCAACATTTTTCTATCACATAAATACACAAAAACCAGTTCAGTCTGCATATTTATTCCTGCCTCTCGCTCCCTTAAACTTTTATGCACTCATCGGCATCAGTAATATTGAATCAACTTCGAATTGAGCCTTCCATTACGCTCCGTTTCCGGCAGGATCGGAAAACTTTGGAGCACAACAACTTTGAAGTAGAATTTCCACGTCAAAGTGCATTCTGTTTGCAAGTTCTCAGGTTCGTACGGCGTACAACATTGTGTATTTGAAAGGTTGTACCTCCTTCGCAGCAAAGAACAAACTACTTAGGTACAACTTGGATAAGCATCGTACGGAAATGGTGGAAAATATGATCCTCGAAACTCGGTTATAACTCATCCATTGAGCGGTGAACGTTTTCACTGAACTCTAAAAAACAAAACAGCCAGGGCAGAAAAGAAACAGCATTAAAACACTACTCAAAGTTGTAAACAAAACTTTCCACCATCAGAGCGACCGGATCATGCCGTGAAATTCGATGGATGAATGGGTAGGAGAGCGCATTCCAAGTGACAGATGCACGCAAAGAAAGTGTTTTTTCAAGTCTATTTTCCGGTGCATGTCGTCCGTCGTCGAATGAAGAGAAAAAGAGAGTGAAAACATTAGCAAGGAAATACACTTTCGAACTGCAAAGTGTTGACAACATTTTCACTCGGCTACATCATCATCATCATCATCATCGTCATCATCATCATCATCATCATCATCATCGTTGTCGACGTCTTCATCAAAGTCCACAGCGAAGACGACGCCTTGGTCCTTGTTCTAACTATAACCGCCCGAGGAAATGGGTGGAAAGTGTCGGAAGAGGTTCTTTGGTTTCCATCTGGAAGAGAGAGGAGGGAATTTTTCCACTTTTTTTTTTCATTTGCCTCTATGCAAACGTAAAGAAACCGGATGTCAGAAGTGACGAAGTTAGCTGCAAGGCTTGTGCATTTTTTTCTTTCTTCTTTTTGTTACTTTGCTGCATGTTGGAGTAGTTTGAGGGTACAAATGTTCTGTGAATTTATCTAGATGGGAAATCTCACTCTGTTATCCCACAACGGAAAGTGTTTCCATGTATCCGTGGTTTCCCTGGAAGGTTGAAAAAAAGAGAAAGATTTTTGCCACAGTCGACGGAGTTGCAGCAAAATGACTTAATTTCCTCATCTTTAATCCACATGATTTCAAATCCATTTTTGAAATTCCGAACTATTTTATCATCATGCTATTTATGGATAACAGGAGACACTAGAGCACCAGACTGGAGAAAATCCAATTGAGAAATTCCTTCGGGTATCTGCTCTACGGTATGCATTGATCGGCTCCCAGGCTATACACACACTCACCCAATACATAAATGTTAATTCCTTTGAACAGATTTGAAAAATGACATCACAGCACATTTGGGTCTTGGAATGCCACGAGTCTTTTCATACAATTCCAAACTGTTGGACAATATTTCCCCCACATTCGTGTAACCATAATTGCATTTTTTGAGTTTGGTATTTGTCGTTTGGTTTGTGTGCTTCAGTCACCACATAGAAGCTGCAGTGTTTGACATGAGCTGGAATATTCCTATTGGTTGAATATCCATACCAAACCAGAAACAGATACCGCAACCCTTACGAGAAAGAACGAGGAGTGGCAGTCAAGTGAGTATTGGAATTTAATTGACTTCAAATTGTGAGCAGAGCAAAAGCTATGTTTCCTACCACTGGGATCTTCGGTGGCTTTTCGATACTGTGAGCAGCAACTTCTAGGTACTATCAGGTTTAATCTGTTGATAAATGTGGTGTGTTTGTAATAACTTGCAATGGGTTTGTGAAAGATTTTTTAAAAACAAATTCAACTCACCAAGCTTCATGAATAATTGCCAAGTTTTGGACCTGGCATTGTCTATAGGAACTTGTTTAGTAAAAGCTTAGAAGGAAAGTATATACTATATTACGTGATATAGAGTATCTTGATATCAAATGCTATGCAAATTATTTTAAGTGAAACCTACATGTACAGATACACTGAAAATCTATATTCATAAATAAGCTTTCACTCGTTTCGTAAACATGGATTCTGTACATAGAATCAATGTCTCGTAAATTTTACGAAACATTGATATTGCTTGTCATCTAAAAAAATGCTGTCATTACACCTTTTTTGTACAATGTGCAAAATGAATTTCGTGAAGACCAGCCAATTGCGGCTTCGCTTCGGTCGTACTCTTGAATGCTCGTCTTCTTGCTGGGATGACGGGAAGCATTTATTTATCCCAAAATAGAAATGGAAGCGCTGTCGAGAGTTAGAACCTCATGAACAATAATCAATTACCTTCTCACGAGTCATCATGGCCTTGTGAGATCAACCACGGACTCAATAACAGCTCTTCCTGAAAATGCAGGATCGAACTCCATGTCAAAAACATTATAAAACAAAACGCTGAACAACTTTCCTCGAGGTTGCGCTTTTTATTTCAATTATATTTCGAGCTGATAAAGTAGATCTGTCAGCCGTTCATGCAACCACCAGAGACACGTTTCTTTTTTTATTGGTAACAAATTACTCGTAGCTCTTTGTATTGTTTTCGTAGAATTAACGAATGTTCTTTCTTTGTCAACAAATGCTTAGTGCTTGTGACAGTTGAGCGTGTGGCATTAAATACGATGGAAGCTTCTTAAAAAGTACAAATCAGTTTCGTTGCAGAAAACAATGAAAAGATTTGTTAGTCCTACCTTCGATTTCGTAACATAAACGAAAATTAATTTTCAGTGTACTTATATCAAAATAGTCGTAATATACACACTAAGATTTTTATTACAGAAATCTGTAAACTTTTACCAAATTCTCAACAGCTGAACGTTGGGTAATCCGATTTAACGAATTCCGGTAAAATGTTACAGCTATCTGTAAAGAATTTACCGGATTTTGGTAAAATTTTACCGAAATCAGTTAAATCGGGTTACCAAACGTTCAGCTGTTGAGAACTCAATAAAATTTTACAAATTTCTGTATAAAAGTGTGTTGGTTGTAATGTGAACGGGGCTTAACAAACCGATTTTCAACAAAAAATCAAGAAAATTATTCGCAGAGAGCAGGCTGTGCTTTTGATCGGATAAAACGTATTCTTTCAACGTCACAGTATTTTTTATTGAAATTTGATAAATTATCTGAAATTTATATCAAAAGTGTACAATAATGCTTCTGAACCGGTTTTGTTCACGGGTGTGTCAAAATGTCTGCATTCCAGTTCTGTTTACGAATCAATTTTCGTATCATCCAAGAAAGCAAGAGTGACTTTCTGTATTGTATGGCGAATGAATTGCACAGGACTGGAGTGACTGTCATCCACGAACAACAATCGTGAAGCAGAAAACTTGGTACTGCGTGTGGTGCTGAAAAACAACTCGCTTTTCTTGAAAGCTATATGCAGCAAATGAAGAAAATAATCGTCAACTGCATCAGCAGTGAGTCAGCACATTCTCTTAAAAACAAAGGCGGTATCTTGTCTGTGCCCGACCCTTCCGACACATCCAACTTTTCCAGGGCTGACAGAACTTCATGTTGGCTCACAACTAGAGCAGGACAAATCAAATTGTAAGCAGGACAGAATCTAAGACTGTCAGGGGAAAACGTTGGCGACATTTGACTGTGTACATTTTTGAATAAATGGGCAAACAGATTAGCTAGCTAGTGAGGTGAATCGGCCGAAGTTTCCTTAAAAGTCATGTCGGTAGGAATCCGGTTGGATAACTTACGGCTTCGAATATACGACAAAAAAAAATGACGGGTTCTACTTCGCAGTCGTCTCTAATCGTCTGTTTTAGCAACAAAATACAGCGTCCTGGCAATCGGCGTAATGTGTTTCGTGCGACTGTAGATTGATCAGGTTCAAAATAGCGTTCACGAGCATTTCTTATAATGTTACGGAGATGCTGTATTGTTGTTCAATACGGTTGCTGAAACGAATAAGGCTAACTTCTGCGACGTGGAACATATTCCTCCATAATGTCAAACATTTTTATCATAAATCATACGTACCGTTTCATCCTTATCTATTGCGCAAAACATTTCAGACCAATCGATATCCATGATGGCGTTATTCACCGAACAAACATCAGTATCGAATAACCGCTTGTTCAAACAAATTTGGAGAGGTTATTCAGCTTTCAAGAAGAAAAAGCTGAACAACTAAACAAAAAACAGTTATTCAGCATTCATGTTCGTTGGACAGTTCCGGAAAGTGGCAACGTCTAAAATCGCAATCATCAATGATGTTCGAGTCATTGCAGGGTGTCTGGAAATTATCCCTGCAGACTTTGTCGGCATGCCTTAACACACTGGTTCCCAACCTTTTCAGCTCCACGGCCCCTTTTGTGAACAATTGGATGTCTCGCGGCCCCCGGAAAGTACCGTGAATAAATTTCGTTGAGATAAATAAAAACAATTGAATTGATCTGTTACTGTTAGATATTCGTTTTATTTCAAAATAACATGTCAATAACAGGAAACAACTGATTCAGTGCGATTGTTGCACCTGCTTTTGAGCAACTAGTTTCGTAATACGGGGCTGTGTTTGCGACAATGCCAATCTCATATCATCCTCAACGTTCAATCTGTTTCTGGTCTTGGTCTTTATTTGGAGAAGAGTTGAAAATCCGCTCTCGCAGAGGTACGTAGAAGCAAACGGGACAAGGATCTTCAATGCCAGCAAAGCAACTTTGGGATACGACTCGTACATGATACACCAGAACTGGTTCAAATCTTTTCACGGAACAAAATCACGAGATGAGGAATCATTTCTCAGGTCCAAATATTCGTCCTGTATTTCGTCAGGAAGACTAGCCACATCCAGCGAAGAAGAAAACGGATTCCGGACTAAAGCAGCATCTTCTTGCGTTAGCTCAGGGAAGTAGCGCTCAAATTGTTCATCCAGCGAGTCAAGATGAGAAATAATTTCTGATTTCAAAACCGAATCCAGCTCGTTCCGCTCCTTTGTCAGTCGTACTGCTGAGCCTATCGAACATGGCAACATTTCCAGAACTAACCTTTCGGCGCCAGTTTTTCAGCTTTGCCACGAATGCTTGAAGGTTGTCTTGAAAGTGAATTAGATTGGTTTGCTTTCCCTGTAGCTTCAAGTTCAGTGAATTCAGATGTTCAAAAATATCCGCTAGGTAAGCAAGGCGCATGTGCCAACCATCGTCACTGAAATTAGCAAGCAAGTCGTTTTTCCGTTGATTTTCCAAAAACATTTTGATCTCGTCCTTCAATTCAAAAACTCGGTTGAGAACATTCCCTTTCGACAACCAGCGCACGGCCAGTGTAGAAAAGAAGAACCTCATGATCTGCATTCATTTCTTTGCAGAGTTCTTTGAATAAACGAGTGTTTAGAGCCCCAGATTTAACATAGTTCACAATTTTGATGACCGAATCAAGTACCTTTAACAATGGTTCCGGCAGGGTCTTGCTGGCAAGGGCATATCGATGAATCATGCAATAAATACCTTTGGCGTGTGGAGCAAGGTCTTTGACCTTTTTCGAAATCCTGATTTCTTACCAAGCATTGTTGAGCGCCATCGGTGCAAACCCACCCGACTTTTTCCCACTGTAAGCCACCCGATTCAAAAATGTCTTGATTTTAGCCATAATATCATCACTTTTGGTAGTAGTTTCCAAATCAGTTACAGAAAAGAAACTCTTCCTTCAAATCGCCAGAGTTAACGTACTTCACAAATACCATGAAGTTGCGCACATGAGCTGACATCCGTAGATTCGTCCAGTTGAATTGCAAACAAAGGGGATTGCTTGATTTCTTCCAAAATTTGCACTTTAACATCTTCGGACATATCGGCGATTCGTCTCTTGAACGGTGTTGTCCGACAGTGAGACTTGCTGCATTTTGGCCGCACTTGCTTCCCGAAGAACTAAACTCACCATTTTCAGCATGCTGGGCTTGATGAGAGTTTCCGATTGTGTGTGGTTTTTTGTTTTTCGCAATTTCCAATGCTGCCTCATATGATGCCTGCAATAACTGCAGTACTTTTGTTGTTGGATGCTACCTGTAGCATCCAATCGCTGCCGTTTGAGGCCAGCCTTCATGGCGTCGAAAAATGCCACATCCTTGGTGTTATGCTCGAATGTTTCGCAGTCCAAATGTCGCTTCAGTTTTGACGGTTTCATAGCTTCAACACTCAACACAACGTTACACAATACACACTGTGGTTTATCGACTCCATTAACCGTTAGTATCGTAAATCCGTACTTAATGTGGCCTTTCGGAATACTTTCTTTCTTCCTCCATGTCTGCGACTACCTGCGATAAATCGTTAATTTTTAGTTCTTTTACGTTCCATGTTTATTTTTATTTTCAAGGCTAAATTACCGATTCAAATTCGTGTATTTGCAGAAATAATCACTCGTTGTAATCCTCCGACGAAAACAAGAAACAAGATCTGAGCAGCAACAATTTTAGTTCCGAAAATTTTAAATCGTGCAGTCAATTGATGTGACTCGACCCATGAATGGCTACACTTCGTTGTACAGAGGGACAGAGCAAGAGATGCTCATTCACTGCTGCCACTTTTTTTGGTTTGTTTTCCGTCTGCCACTAATCTGTTTCCCTCTTGCTCTCAGTTCTTCGTTTAAGATCGTGCAGTAGTGTGCTCCGATTGAAGGCCAAAATACTCAATTGACTTGCTTGTTGTGTTGGGAATGTTGCTCTCGCGGCAGAGAGCCGACGCATAAAACAGAAAACTATTTGTCTCTTTTTCTCCCTGTTCGAGAGTTGCAGACGTTGCAGTCGGAAAACAAGTGCTGTCAGACAGTACACGGAGCATGAAAAAGATAACCATTCTTGTTTAACTTTACACTTTCAACCAAAATGGGACTTGTCAAACTTTTCAAAAAGGCGTATTACTAAACTAGCGGAAAAAAGATTAACTTCTTGTTTAAAAAACCAAGACCTTCGCGGCCCCCCCTGAGAGGGCTTCGCGGCCCCCCTGTCGGCCGCGGACCACCGGTTGGGAAACCCTGCCTTAACACAACCAAGCGGATTAAACTAAGCACAATACCACATGGTTTAACATCTTGACCCATTGTCTTTAAACGCAGTTAGTTTGGTACAATTGTGATTTCAAAATCATTCAAAATGAAGCCGACAGAGTTGCGCGCAGGTGTAATTGAACTTTTTCAAAAAGGAAAAACTGTTTAAGTGATTGCAAAGACCCTGAATATGGCAAAATCTACAGTGAGTGACGCAATAAAACGATACCAACAGCTGGGAACGCTAGATGACCGCTTAGGGAGAGGAAAAATGCGCTCCGTTCGTTTTCTACAAACTGTACATATAAACTGTGCAAGAATCACTACTTGAATGACACCATTAAAGCAAACCGGTTGAGAAAAGTTAAGGTTCTCCCGAACCGCTTATCCAAGGCTGCTTTTGATCAGTGCTGTTTACCGGCAAAAAAGTTTTCACAATCGAGCAGCATCACATCCATCAAAATGATCGGCAGTTGCTTCCTACTGCTTCCAAAAATCGTGGAAGTATTTCAAGGAGTCATCATCCCGTTTCTGGCATGGTTTGGGCTGGAATGACTCATTCCGGCAAAAACCCCTCCCTAATAGCACATTTGTTGCCATTCGGTTGAGATAACATATATATGACTTTTTTAGTCATAATTAAGTTACTACAACTAATAATAATCGGATTGTGCTACTTGGGCTTTGATCTTCATCGACAAGGGGGTGAAAGTGAATCAAGCGGTATATCAGAAGGTACTTACTGACACGGTAGCTTCTTGGGCATCGCAGCACATCGGCAAAAATGAATGGATATTTCAACAAGACTGGGCGCTGGCTCATGGAGCAAAAAGGCTATTCGTCTTTGCGAACGCATTTTCCCAAGCTTTTTAACGAAAGATGAATGGCCTTCTAACTCACTGGATTTGAATCCGATGGACTATTCGGTATGGTCCATTTTGGAGTAAAGTGCCTGCCGTACACCACATGAAAAAGTGTTGATAGTTCCGTCAGTGTGCGGCAGGTTGAAAATACAACAGATGTTTTTTTATTTAGGAAATTGAGCAATACATGCCCTTTCGCTCAATTTCCTAAATAAAAAAAACATCTGTTCTATTTCCAACCTGCCGCACACTGACGGAACTATCAACACTTTCTCTTCATATCTTTCATTCTAGCCAAAAACATTAATGTTCACTCTTGATACCTCATGGTGATGAGCGAACATCTCCTTCTACATCATAATCGTTACTCCACGCACGGAGAACACATAATATAACAATTAATGTATGTCAGTGAAATTAAAATTATCTTTCGTGAAGGAATCAGTCGTCTGGTATCTTTGCCATTTATGCAAGACAGGGATAAGTTGTTACTCAAAGGCGGCACATTAAATTTCAAAGAGACGTGAAAGTGCAGTCTGTACTCCTGTGCACCCTTGTTTTGATGTGCGCTCAAAGCCGCACATCTCATTTCGAACTTGCCCTCGTCTCTTTGGGCATTGACGATTGCACTCTCCCTTGTCGTCTGTGTGCAAACACAAGAGCGAAAAAACAGACACGGCGTCACTCTAGATTAGACCTGCACAAATTTGTGTTTACTTCACATGATTTCATAATGCTTTGTGCAATTTCTTACACAACTGGTAAACTGATAATTTCATGTACTATTCATGAGTAACGATGAAAAAAATCATCCATGAGTAACGTGGCAGAGCAGAAGGGTGTATAAATAAGTCTTACAGATTCCACACAAAATCCTTTTGAAGTGCTAAAAAGTATTTTTACCCTTCTTACATCAATAGAAGGGTATTAAGATCGCTTGAAAACTCGACTTTTTATCCGAGGCCCACAGGGCCGAGTGTCATATACCATTCGACTCAGCTCGACGAACTGAGCACATGTCTGTGTGTATGTATTTGTGTGTGTGTGTGTATGTGTGTGTGTGCGTTATAAATAATGTCACATCGGTTTCTCAGCCATCTGTGAACCGATTTCAGTTCTGTTGACGGCAAATGGAAGCTACAACATTCTCATAGAACGCTATTGATTTTTTTGACGTAGGACTACGTCTTTCATTTCTATACTGGGGCGCCGTTCTAAAATTTCTGAAATCGACCGCGTTACGGGTCGTTTTGGATATTTTGAGCGATAATAACTAAGTCATTGCATAAACGATTTTCATATCGTTTGCACCAATCGATTGGAAATAATTCTACGTATCAGTTTTAGTAATCAAGTTTATTGATTTTTAACATTAACTTATTAAAAATAACGTAAATGTAAGGTGATGTCTTACAATTTCGATTCGCAGAGTAAATTAACCAAATTTCCCAGCACAGTTTTCAAATCTAAACAAGAGACGTCTCCCATCGTCTTCTTCTTCTTATTCTTTGTTCTCGAGAGGTAGATTCTGTTTTACGCTAGTGTTTGGCGAAACATCTGATTCCCTCCCTTTAATGAATTTGATTCACTGCTTTAGCGACACCTTTGTTCATGCAATGGTACCCGATGCCATGATAAAAGACATTTCCAACAAATGCCTCATTCGTTCAGCATTGAGCGTGGATCCCCGGAGCATCGCTGGTACCCAGCAACTGGTCGTGCAGCAGCAGCTGGCGGTCGGTAGCCGCAGCCCAGCCTGTGATTTTTTTAATTAATGACTTATTTGTACAGGCTCAATCGAATCATCTCGCAGAGCCAAATTTTCATGTCTTTAGCATCATTTATCTTAAAACTAAAGTTAGGGATAAACCGATTAGCGCGGCGTCTCGAGGTTAATAGGGATTACAAATTACGGATGGGAAGAGGGTGGAAATTTAAAGTATGGTCCACATAACACATTAAATTTAAATTCTAAATTATTGAAACACTTATAACTATACAACTTATGGTTTTTTTATCTGAACATTTTTTCAAAAGAAAAAACACACACATACACAGATAAAATAAAACTTAAACTAAACATACAGGTTAAACTAACTACAATCTAAAGCTAATGTTAGTAAAAAACACATAAATGAGTTTCATGTACTCCAAATCACGTACAGCCAAAATATCTCGAATTAGCACATTGGGTTGTCTACCTCGAGCCTGAAGGGAATCATAGAGCCCCGATCTGACTCACGATGTTCAGCACAAGACCAAATAACGTGATCTGCGTCCTGATAGCCTTGTCCACACTCACAGAGATTGCTGTCGCTCAGCCCAACCCGGTATAAATGAGCGTTCAAAGAATAATGATTGGACACGAGGCGAAACATGACACGAATGACGTCTCGACCCACATCCATCCCCTAAACCAAGTGGTCGTGACTTAAAAAGCAGCTGACGATGGCAGTACATACAGTGGATTCCTGTCAAATATTCAGGCCATACATACAAATTTCGATCGCGTTCCCCGACAATTGATGAAACCCGCCCTTTCAGGGCGAACAAAACAATTAACCAAATTAAAGAGTTTGTTTTATTAATATCTTATGAGCTAATCGAGTAATGAAAATAGCATTACAACGCACCGTCTCAACATGGCGTAACTTGAAGAGCCCGGATAAAATGGCCGAGCCGCGTCTATCTATATGTAAATCCCGATTTTCTCTGTTCTGACAATTTCGTAGGGTGATTACCTGCCAATCATTCAGGCCATCCTGCTACTTGAGAAGACCGAGAATGCCAATTTGATCCTATGTTCCTCTCGACAATTAATACAACCTGTTCTTTCTGGGCGACCAAAACAATTTTCCCAATAAAAGAGTTTGTTAAATTAATATTTTATCTTGATCTAATCGACATTTTCACTACATGGCGTTACATCAACATGACGTTACTCCAAGAGGCCGGAGAAAACCAGTCCAGCTTGCTACTCGAGACAGATCCTCCCCTCTCCCTACAATTAATAAAAAGGGTCCTTTTCAACTACAACTTCGGCAACCAAAGCAGTTTATTTAATCATTGTAGAGAAGCAACAGAATACAGAAGAACTAGAATAAATTCACATGATATTCTAGCTATGTGAAGACACTTGAAAGATAGTTCAACTGATTTAAACCTTCTAACAAGCTCTCATTATTAAAAACAATACACAACAATTTATTATTATTAGAATATTTAACAAAATTATATATATTAATAATCATATATATGCATATAAATTGTTTTCATATTCATTTCGATATGAATCACCAGTAGAAGAAATGAGCGGGAAATGAAGAATATCACACTCGCGTCAAAGTACCACATCACGTGATACGTGGAGCGTATTAACCAATCAGCAAACTAGCAGAGCGGACAACGAGATCAGCGAGTAGCTGGTGTTTATACAAGACCCATTTTTGAACCAACGCCTCATTCTTTCGGCAGTATTGAGCTATGCGGATCTCCCGGTGGGAGAAGTTGGGTGGCAATATCCTGCTAGGTAGCACCGTTGGTAGGCAGTACCCAGCTGTGGCAGCTCTGGTTACCCAACAGTGCCCAGCTGGTCGTGGCAGCAGCTCTCGGTACCCAGCAGTTAGTAGTATGTTGGATTGTCACGTGTTCAGTCAATCCAGGGCTGTATTTAACAAACCCAACCAATGCCTTTAAGTTCCATCATGCTAAAGGTAGCAACTCACCTAAGATGGTAGACCTCAGGAACGAGCTGCAGCGTCTAGAAAATCATCGATTACAAACACTTGGGGATAAACTATACCAAGTTTTGGAAAGCAAGGGTTCTGCCACCATGTTGATGAGCATCAATGTTCAAAGTTTGAACGCTCACGTGATGGATATCGCCTCAGATCGGATTTTGGCAAGCGTGGAATTCCTCGCACTGAGTGAGACTTGGCTAGACAATGACTCCTTAGTCGATATTGAAGGCTACCACTACATCGTTCAGTTCAAACGCTGCAACTTGAGAGCAGGTGGTGTAGCAATATATCAGCAGGACAAGGCTACCACTATGGCTGCTACCCACAAGATCCAACAGCTCAGTGAACATCATGACGAGATGTTCTGCGTTGTCGATAACGTTGAGGACATTTGTGCAGCTAATATATCAGTAATGGACACTGAAGTTCTGCTGGTTGTGGTGTACATTTCACCAGGAACAACTACCAAGAATTTAAAATTGTTCTTGATTCGCAAGTTGTTCAGGTATGCTGCGCAAGATACGCCAGTTGTGTTGACCGGAGACTTTAACATTGACGTTTCCAAACATTAAAACATAGATTTTCTAGATTTTATGCAAAAACATTTAAAATTTACTTTAGCAAACCTTCGGAATGAAGCAACCACACTTGGTGGTTCTTGTATAGATTTAACGTTTGTTAAAAATATCGGCGTAGAGTGCAGACGTTATTGTTCATATTTTTCGTATCATAGACCTATGTTGTCTGTACTCGCATTCGAAGCACCCGAACCATTAAATCAACAGGTAGCAGATATTGTGGAACATGAACTGGAATGACAACATCGACCCATTCGACAACCAACCATCACCTAGCACTGGACCATTGTCTGTACTACTCGGACCATAAACAACAAACGACAAAATACCAAACGGCCCTTTTCAGGGCCACTTGAGGAGTTCTAACGAGTTGAATTCAAGATTTTCATACACAATATTAACGCTCCTAAAACACCTAAAGACTAATATTATATGCTTTTCTTCCATGGAACAGAACCAACAACAACGACCACCCATTCGACTGTCTACCAAATCATCATCTGGTACTCGACAATTACCGGTATTCGACAATCTACTCGGATCATTCCAGGAACAGCGAATAACTGAATACCAAACGGCTCTTTTTAGGGCCACTTCAAAAGTTATAAAGAGTTGACTAAATTAATTTTCGTGGAAAACTTAAACTAATAACAGATGGTTTGATGAGTCTTTAGACTGAACAAAATATAGTAGATATTTATTAATTCTATTACAATTCCTCCACATCAACAAGCAGTCTCACCTTTTCGTTTTTTCATTCGGACATTTCGTTACGAAGATATGAACGAAACAGTACTTGACGGCCTATTATAATAGTAATCAAACAGTTTAGTCTCCGATTACATACTGAGCTATTTGTGTACCGATTTTAGTTTGTTGGTGCCAAATCAAAGCTATGAAATCTCCAAATAACTGGTCAAAATTATGATGGATTCATTATGATTGGATAATCCTTCATGGAGATATGACCAAAACAATACCTGAGAGAACGAGAGCATTGAATTGTGAGATAAAAATATACTCGTTGCAGTTCAAAACCAAACAGTGCCACTCACACCCATCGATGCCGCTTGCATTCTATTGTGTCAAATCTGGGGCATTGTATAGCACATACAGCGGACTAGCCACACTAAGCGAGTCTATAGAATTCAGGATCGATTTGCTCGAGTGGTTTTGAATTGCAACGAGTATATTCGAAAATTACACAAAGTATCCATGGTGAAGTGTAAGAAGGGTTCAGTCTCACCATCGGTGGATTAATGCGGGTTTTAATTTTCAAAAGGCCCGACTAGTTTGTGAATTAAGATTTCAATAAAATGTTCCCTTTATGAACCCGTACAATGCATTTTTTGTTACGAGAATCAACATTTTTCATTTTGATACCATTAACCAAAGCATGAGCAACAGCACAGAGTAAATCACAGAGTAAAGCACAGAGCAAAGCTCAGAGTAAAAACAAAAAAAAGCGCAGTGCATAACTCTTTATTTCTGAAAGAGAAGTGCATGTACGGCTTTCTGTCTCTCGTGCTGCTACGAAATCTCTCACATCTAGGGTTTTTTTTTCATTAGGGCGAATCTACAATTGAGAGATTCTCTCCGGGCTCGCTCTCTTTCATTCATAAACCAATCACCTTTACGTTTTTCATTCTACTATTAGTAGAGTATGCTAGCCAGCACTGTTGTGTTTCGATCTGTACTGAAGAATGCCTCGTAAGTTTAATAATGGCGCTGTAATGAATGAAAGAGAGCAAGCCCGGAGAGAATCTCTCAATTGTAGATACGCCCTAATGAAAAAAAAAAACCCTAGACATGTTCGTTTTGCGCGCTCTTCTGAAACAGGAGACGCACACTTGAAATTATGGAAGCACTTTTATATTTTGCACTCCTCTGTGTTTTTCGACAATCGCTGATGCCAGTACGTAGTAAATGCCACAATTTCTGAACTAGCGGCTCTCCATCTAACTATGCTGAATCCGGTGATGGAATCACTCATCGGAACAGTTGAAATCCTGGAGAGTCGGTTTCACCTAGCAACACTTTTGCTGCGAAGACTGTTTGCATGACTGTATGTCTATGCACCAATGTTTCAATACTCAAGAGTGAGCAAAGATCCTGAGTAAGATGGAAGGTTGACGAGATCATTCCACGGCAGATGACGGAGAGTATAACGAACAAATTGTCTTTGCACAGCTTCAATCCTCGCAATATTGATTCTTTGATACGGGTACCACATCAAGGGTCCAAATTCCAGGATAGCACGCATAAGAGAGCTGTACAATGCTTTCAGACAGGTGGGATCACGAAATTTGTCGGAGATCTTAAACATGAAACCAAGCTGTCTGTTGGCTTTGTTAGTCATATCCGTGTAGTGTTGTCCAAATGTCGAATCGGAGTCAAGCGTGATTCCAAGGCCACGAACAGTATCAACTTTCAACAGAGGCTGGTTGTTTATTATGTAATCAAATGCAATTGGGTTCAAGTTTCGATGGAATGTGAGAATGAAGCATTTGTTAACACTCAGAGTGAGGAAATTCCTAGAACACCACTCTCCAAAGCTATTGATCAAATGCTGTAATCGTAAGTAATCAGCGAAACATTGCCCAACCACATATATTTTCACATCGTCTACACATAGAACAATCTGCAGTTAGGTAAAAGTATCAGTTCAACCTCGTTGATGAAAATTGAGAACAGTAGTGGACCCAAGTTGTTACCTTAAGGTACGCCCGACGTATTAGTAAAGTAGTTCGATTGAGCTGAGCAGGTCTTCACACAGAGTATTCTATCCGTTAAGAAAGATTTAAACTAATGAACTAATTTATTTGACACTGATTATGATGATTATGTAATACTACCATCGATTGTAGCAAGGTAACTTTCAATAGCAGTGGAATAATCTGAAAAACGATTTGGTCAGAATCCTATTGTTGTTTGTGATCATCAAGCTTCTGTATGAAGGGTCAAAACATTAGGGCGTGTCCGTAAGCAGAGACACTTACACGAAACCCGCGAATATTGGGAATATAATCTTCTCGTGAAAGCAAGTTCACACTCACAGCACTAGAATCAAGACCTCGATTGACAGAATACACCTAATAGATGGGGTCGAAGAGCCCGCCCTCGTTCCGCGAAATGTCAACAAGGAGGAGGAGGTAGTCCCATGCTCCCTATCCAAATCGTTACACTTGGGTGCCCTGATGGTCCCTTCCTTTCCCCATTATGTTATTTAATATTTAGTTTAATTTGTGCACAAAAATAAAGATATCGGAAAAACAAAAATGATAAATTTCAAACTTGAATGATGTTCATGGAATTACAAATTACACATTATACAAATTACATTACTAGACCATGTAAAAATCGGATACCGTATGCCAATACGAGAACAAAATATACGTATGTACGAAATATATCTGACATCCAGTGGATTGATCCTAAAAAAAAATAAAAATTATGCATGTATTAATATCCTACTAGTCCTGGAAAAGCTTAAAACAGAATAGATCATTCCAAATATCCAAGATAAAATTTTGATAAAAGACGTTATTTTATAAGACAAGTTGTTAAAATTATTAACTAAACCGTTCCAGTTACATATCAATTGGAGAGCAATTGGAGTGATATAAGAGCTCGGCTTGATGATTTCTGAAATAAATGGGCTATCCTACCATAATATTACTAAACACAATATTCAAATATAACCCTACACTGCTTATAAGCACATGCCAGTCTTTCATGAACATATTAGTTGAAGTTCTGAAGTGCAAACTAAAGTAAATGTTATGCTGAAATCCTGAAAAAGAAATCGAGCCTTTGATGCTTGTCTTGTTGCTCCGGGCTCTTAAATGGTTTTGAAATGCAAAGATTCCACAGCGTGCTGGATTGGTTAATTGAATGAGAATGGTAAATAAAATGATATGAAATATAGGTATGGATACACAACTTGATTTAAACCTACACGATCATTAGTCGCACCCCCTCACTTCGCTGTTGTCAGAATGTTAAATGCTATTTGACACTTTGCCAAAAGTAAAGCATGGTCGACCCGGTCAAAAGCAGCCTTGAGATCCGTGTCAACAATGTCGGCCTGAGATCGATCTTCTGGCGTGCAATCCGTGTTGTTCAGGAAAAGTGTAGTGTCTGCAACTAGCAAAAAACAAGTCGTTGGCGATGATCTCATATTCTTTTAAGCAGGCGCATAAAGGGCGAACACGAAATTATTGCGACACCGAAAATGTCATGCCAATTTTCTTATAATGTTTAGAATCAACCCCAAATTTTAGGGTAGTTTTATACATATATTTACTTCAAAAAAAAAAAGTCAATTGCTGAAGCCTTGAGTGTAAAATTGAACGCATGTTCGTTTGATGCCCTCCATCAAAGTCTTTACAGTGTCATCCGGTATCAGTTTCTCAGTTTTTTTTTTTTCATTTTCTTAACATGTCCTTCTCGTCTTTGACTGGCTTCTTGCTTTTCCAAAGTTCCCGCTTCATCATTGCCCAGTACTGCTCCACCGGGCGCAGCTCCGGACACACAGTGGGGAATCGCTGGTCATTAATCCAAAACACGAAATTCACGTTGACGTCTTTTTTATATTTTTCCTTTAATAATACACTATTGAATTTTTTAAATCCAAATTCTTGAAGTGATTGGATTGAATTTGAGTTCTGTACGATTTTTTAAAGTATGTCACCTCTGTGTTTTTTGCGTTTTTTTGAATAAAATTATAAAAATTATATAATTCGCTAGAGCTCTACTATTGACTTGAATGAAGATGGTGTTAGAGAAAAAGTTCCTTGAAATAAAGTATAGAACAAATCTGTATCATTATTTTGTTTTTAATAGTACACAATTTTAGTAAAATATGAATTTAAACGAAAAAAGTGTGATTTTTTTTGTGAAAACCATGCTACAAAATCATGTAATTGTTCTTTCAATGATAGCACCGGTGTTATGTGAACCATACTTAAATTACTTCCGCCCTCCGAGACGTTGAGCGGATTAACAGTTAAGATAAATGATGTAAATGATGCCGTAAAGATTGTTGAGCTGGACAAATAATATTACTATAAAATATAAATGGACATAGCCTTATGTAGCGCAGACTTGCGCAGAGTATTGATATTTTTTAAAGAAAAGATAGGGGTTTTGGCCATTTGCGCCTTTTATGAATATTTGACAAGGTTTATCTCTTCTGTGAGCGCTTCAAGCATGTCATGTTCAATTGCTTCAAAAGTGATCAGATCAACAATAGCCTATTTTCAGTATGCACTCCTCTCCTAGCTTGTCAACAAACTGTGGTATTACTCGATTTTCTACGAGAACATGAATCCCTCGTATACTGATCGGTTTTTATGCAGATAAAAATATCAATTTTACTGTAGTGTTATGTAGGGAAACCGATAATACCAATTTTATGCACATTATCCTGGGACACGGACATATGAAAGAATTAAAATTTCGTTGCCCACTGTTTTTTGGGAGCCTTTTGCGTCTTTTAATAACTGTGCAAAATTTCAGCTTGATCGTTGAAACTATATTTTAGCGCCCGTGGTGTTAATTTTTCATAGGATTTTGTATGGGAAAACTTACTTTTACAGAGAATAATCTGTTGCTCTTGGATCTGTTGTTGATTGGATTGACTTATATTTAGAGAACAACAGATCACATCGCCAGAATTATCTCTGTAAAAGTAAGTTTTCCCATACAAAATATTATGTAAAATTAAAACCGCGGACGCTAAAATACAGTTTCAACGATCGAGCTGAAATTTTGCATAGTTATTATAGGACTCAAAATGCTCCTAAAAATAAAAGGGGAACTGGAATTAAAGTTCGACCCAGGCTTATGCACATAAGCTCTAGAAGCTATTCATAAACCACCTAGATTTTTCTGGGAGTAGGGGGAGGGGTCTGACCAATGTCTACGCTTCATTCAAAATTTAAAAAAAAATATGGAGAAAAGTCTACGAGTGGGGAGGGGAGGGGATCTTCTGAGATTTTCAAAAATGAGGTCCAAAACAAATCCTTATAGAAAAGACTAATCCATCGGCTAATAAAAATAAATGTTTTTTTGATGAGAATATATCTGTTTTATATTGAATTCAACTCAATAGCAATAATTGAAAATAAGTGCATTTGCTAAAAAAGTTTCCATTCTACACTTACAGCACAAAATTAAATGCAAAAATGTTTACCAAGATTTTCTAAACATAGATAAAAACAAGATTTTTTTGGAAAAAATTAATGATGGGAACGAAAAATAATATGGCAACCCTGCTCGTAATACGAGTCAATCCTTTTATTGAAGATAAACATCGTAGTTGCTATGAGTTCCGTCCACCGCATGCACTAGATCTCGGTAATCTTCGAAGAAACTCATTATTCTGATTTTCACCAGTTCCGATTTCAGTGGTTGATAAAGACTGTATTCGGTGAAATTTGGACACACTCAATTGTTCGTAACTTTTTAGCGTGCGGGTAAACATTATTGAAATTTTTAACTGAATGTATTTCATTGTGTTGGGTCAATTGTGTAATGAGTTTCGTGGAAATCGGTCGAATGATTTCAGTGATGGCTTCGAATGAAGAAATAGTGCGCCAACAAATTTTGGGCACTCACTTCGAAAACCCAAACGCTTTTCATCAATGGATCGGAAAACAGCTCGGAATCGCACATTCAACCGTATCTCATGTGATCAAAACGTTCAAGGACCGTAAGACAACCAACCGGTAAAAAAACGTGGCACATCAAATCCGGAGAAGGCCATTGAACCAATTTAAGCGTTATCCCAACATTTCGATCAGGGATGTTGCGAAAAAGGCGAAAGTTTTAGTTTGTTTTGTGCAAAAAAACCATGAAACGTTCTGGATTACATGTGTACAAGGTCCAGAAGGCACCGAACTGGAGCGATAAACAGAACTCGGTGGCCAAAACTCGTGCAAGAAAACTGTACAGGGAGTGGCTCACAAAACCGTTCTGCAATGTGATGGACGATGAGACTTACATTAAAGCCGACACCAAACAAATGCCAGGACAGGAACACTACGTCGCCATCTTTAAGTTGGCCGTTCCGGAGAGTGTACGGAAGAAGAAACTGTCGAAAGTCGCCAAAAAATTCCTTGTCTGGCAAGCGATCTGCGGATGTGGCAAAATGAGTCAGCCCTCCATCACCCCTGGGACCATCAACGGACAAATCTACAAGGACGAATGCCTCCAAAAACGACTTCTGCCCTTCTTGAGATCTCACGATGGCTTGCCACTGTTTTGGCCGGATTTGGCATCTTGCCACTATGCCCGGCCCGTCTTAGACTGGTACAAAGATAATAATGTAGTTTTTGTACCAAAAGACGTCAACCCTCCAAACACTCCGGAACTTCGCCCAATTGCAAATTTTTGGGCAATCATGAAGGCAAAGCTCGTTAAAGCTCCAAAACTGGAAGAAAATGAACTTGAACTAAAGAAAGTGTAGTTAAAAGTAGGTAAGCAAGTCGGTCCTATCATTGCCCAAAATTTGATGAAAGGGGTCAAGGCAAAGGTGCGGGCATTTGGGTTGGGAGAAGAGGTTCAATAAACCAATGATGTTAAAACTTAACCATTTAGTAGTACTTTATTTCCAGAAAGTTTGAAAAGAATCGGGCTCAAGGAAAATTTTTGGAGACCTATTTTGTGTGTCCAAATATCATCGAATACAGTCTTTATTGTTGCTTATTCGAAACATAGGGAGAGAAAAGGAATATCGATCAGTAAAATTTCCTTTTATTCTGTTAGTAGTTAGCATTTGGTGCATGGATGGTGGCAGTTACAAGAAATCTCCTGGCCTCAAAGCTGGAAAACAGAGGAATGTCTAAAAAGTTGTTTTCATTTCTCACTGTTGTATGCACTTTCGGTGCTTGACGAAAAGTTGATAAACAAATTTCTTTGCAGGGGGAAACTGAGCCTGGATGGAGGACAGAGCTGAGTTGGGGAGAAATTTGGTCTTATTAGTTGCCGTTTTTATTTAGGTTGGATGTAATTAATACTTTTATTCCGGTAGTTTTAATTATGGCGCAGATTCGTGTTACAGCGCTATTGTTGTGAAAAAGTTTGCTTCGGGTAAATTTGCTATTCTCTTGTGCTACAGCGGGGTTATTCGTTGGTTGTTTTAGTTGAAGCAGTTTATCCCATGCAAGCATAGAAAAATTTGTTTATTGCATTTAGCTCACAATCCTAGGCAGAAAAGAAAGTTTTGTGGCAAAGCTGCATTCTAAATGTATATTGGATAACCGTATGTTATAATTAAGGTATTTCGAGAAGCATCTTTTCTTTGTAAACATAAAATACCTTTCCTCCTTTCTAAGGCATGCAACTATCATCCAATTTGAGCAGAGAAGTTCCAAGCTTCACCGAAGAAACCACACCAGACTTCATTTTAATTGAATTGTCCGTCAGTCACAGGCTTTGCTAGACCAGGTTCCCATCAAAACCAAAACAAACATTCCATTCATTGACAAACACCCGTCCCCAGCCCCCGCTCAGTGCCGACTGAAAGGAAAAATTACATCCAATGTGCAAGGACCCATGAAAGCAATTGGACACTAGTAGCAGCAGCAGTCCTAACTATCTCACTAAAGTCAAAGCCAATTCCAACCGCCCTCAACCTGTTTGCCCAACAAACCGGTAGGAAACGGAATGATGCTTCACCTGGATCGAGAGCCGGCACCAACTGCTACCGGGTCGGGACCGATGAATGCGATGGGGGAGAAGTGGCCTCTTCACTTTAATTGAATGGCTTTTTCGTGTTCCGGATGATTTTCCTCCGGCATCGGTAAGAGGTTTTGTCAACATGCTTTCCGTCAAGTTTTGTTCTTGCTTCTTGGGACCTGACGGTTTCAGTTGATTTCAGCATGATTAATGGAAACTAGGGCCAGGTACGGTTCCGAGTTTTGTGCTATGTAATGAAACAAAAATATCAGTAAGTCCCCGCCTGAAATATACCAAATCGATAGCTATTGTTGTGGAATGTTAGAATACGGTTCTATCTTTCTCTAGTTAGTACGAACCACTACAATGCATTCAATTCGATGGGGAAGACCAACAGTGTATTGTTGGAAAAGTATCCTTATCATTTCAATAACTCCACATGATATGCTTTTCGTTTCTCCTTTACATCACTACCAATATTGTGTGTCGTCCATCGCGCGTTGATGGTACCATCTGGGTGATGTTTTCACAATCATAAGTAGCTTATTTTGCCGTCTTTTTTCAACGAGCAAAATATCCAATGCTCTGGACATCTTTTCGGCGTTTCGCTTCCTTGAAATGGACGAGTTCCGGGCACACAACAAAGTAAATATGACAGGGCGGAAACGAAGCGCAATTCTGCAAAGTAGCATCCGACAGCCACCAAGGCACACGGTTGAGTCGAGGGTGATGTTGGCCATCTTTTCCGTGTATACACGGGGTTCAATACTGCGCTGCCAGGGAATCAACTACCGAGCAACAGAGCACACAAGTCCGTTGCCGAGAAAATTGGTTCCAGCTGTACCAGAGAGCGGTTTCTCATTTTCAACTGCGGGAATGAATCTTTCGATAGATTCTGATAGAATTATTTGAGCTAAATCTTCGTAATGAATCGTCGTCGGACTGCCCGGAAGAGCTGGTGAATATCAACGTTATTTCCTTATACAGTATATTGGAAATGCCTGCATCGTCGTCCCGCATTCAGTGAGCTGCCCTTCAACCATTGCTGTTAATTCCAACATACTGATGCTGGCGTATTGTGAATCGCCTGTCTGTGGAATGCTATAATACTGGATGTCGACTTTCAGTCGTCCTGTAAGCAATACCAGTCTGAATCAAAGCCTGTCCGTCCAGTATTTCGAAGAATTCCACCCTGGAGCAACCCGTCCGATGAAATACAATAGATGATAAAGGTATGGGTGAAGAGTGTGGGTGTAAAGTGTTAGTGATAAGATCTCGGAACATTGCTCCACACAATGGAATCCAATTCTCAGAAATTGTATGTATTCTACCTAGTGATTGGTTCATCAACTGACAGGAAAGCTATCGCATGATGAATTAATTAAAAAACGACAATCGTCAAGCAGTGCGCAGCATTGCATTGTGATGCATTTCTACTTTGAAACGTGGCATGTATTATGATCCTTTCCTTGGAATTATTCACGTGTTGTCTATTTGATAGGGCTGCATCGACCCCATTATGTTCACATCAATCAATTCATACACCTGAGGGCCACATGCGGCGTTATCACATTTTTAATTCAAAACTTCACAAACTAGTAAAACAATGGTGCGTTTTGCCGCCTACACACCATCTACTACGTACGCCAGTATCACCCCTTTCGAACTTCAATTCAAGCGCTGCAACCTGTAGCGCTTGCTTCAAATTGCCTAAATAGGTATCCCGCCATGACATCACAATTCCAATTCCACCACTGTGCTGGTGCAACGCCGCAAAATGTTTGCCTTTCTCATCCCCATGCCGTGGCGGACTACAGCAATGGATTATCAGATATTGGCTTGGGAACCACGCATGGGGATGGGGCTAATCCACAACACGCATTGCGATGCACTTGTACTGATTTAGTTCGGAACTGTAAAGAACTGCGTGAACTTTAGTTTCAATTTCAGATAAAGTAGACGTGACGTGAAGTAGATTAGACATGTATTTTCGTTATCTTCGCCAATCGTTACGAAAAAGCAAGAAAGTGGCAAAAGCGGTGAGAGAAACCCGAACTTATCTATTTGACCCGTGACGCAGAAAATAGAATGTCACCAGGCTTCATCTGCAAAGTCACTATTGAAATAAAAAATATCTAAAATTCTCCCAACCGCATAGACAAAAAAAAATTGACGGCAATATCATGTGCTCCAAAACTATATACAAGGTCAGTTCATATTCAAATATCGGAGCGAGTAGTTGTATTTTTCATTGCGGTGGCGAAATAATCGTTATCTGAATAGTGTTGAAGATAATTCTAGACAAATCGTCAAAAGGTCGAAAGTAACATTTGTAAACAATGACTTTAAACGTAAATTTTCTGGAAATGTCAGGTTGCTAACTATCTACATCCACTACCAACGGGGATGGTAATAACTCATTGTATCTATTTCTGGAAAGCTGTTTGGTTCGTGGGAGCGGGCAGATCCCAGAAAAAATACGCTAGAAGTCGTTGTTTACAAATGTTACCTTCGACCTTTGTCTAATATTTGTCTTTCAGAATTGTTCGGCTGAACCATGATTCAGCTGCCTATTGTTACACTGACCCTTGAGTCAATATATCGAAATCGATACGTAAAACAAAACAAATGGAATCTTGCAACGTTCACACCAACTGCACGGAACGGAAGGACAACTTAAAACGATTCAATGAAATGAAAAGTAAAATATGTTGTTATCTAAATAGTATCTCGATTTTATTTATTTCTACTCATTCTATTTTTAACAGCAGCTAAAGAAAACGTCAAATCAACTGGTACAAGTGGTATATTTGCTGCTATATGATCATCACAGTATAAGCCTCTTGATAACTTGAAGCAACAACAACAATCATATCATTTTGCGATTTTTTCCATTTTATTCTGCGATAAAATATCATCAAACAATACTACAACTAATTACACCTTTGAATTGTCGGATGCATTTCTACAATCTGAAGGAATAAAATGTCAAATTCCCCAGGAGTACGAATTCTGTAAAAAATATGCTTAAACATTTATTTTAAATTTATGGCCAGTGCAAAACTAAAAGAAACATTGAAGGATGCTGTTGTGCCGAATCAATAAGAAATAGCACAAGTTTTTCCCCACGTTATTATCTGTTTTTCCGTGCTTCTGTTTCGAAAAATTACTTCGAAAAATGTCATAACAACAAAAATCAAAGGCTCTAATTCACACACATAAGGTATAACAAATACGCAGATGACGTCCCTACAATAATCAGTTGGGAAAACACACCCGTGAGCAAGATGGAGCACGGGTGAATCATCGTCAATAAATCTCTATCTCTTGCGGTACAGAGCCGCGATTCGTGGCTGTAGCAAAGCTGCCAGTGTTTTTATGTATCTTCTTATTTTATGCGGGTAGCTTGAAATGTTTTGTCTGCCCCTTTGAATTAAATTTACAACATTTGTATATCATTTAAGCTACGAACATGTCAATTCTACACTAATTCCATACACCAGTTGCTGATCAAAAAATCAAGAGTCAAATTAACATTCATTCAACAACATGAATGATTTTCAAACTCATTGTGAATAAAGCCATTAGCTTCTGCCAAACAGTTGGTTTCAACATCCGAGAAACATTAAGCATCTCTGTTTGGAGGCCTGCCTGTTACGTTTGCGTTTGCGAGTATTTGACAGTTTTTCCATAAGTTTTCTGTGAAACTTACATTTCCAATCCTGAAGATACAACTTTGCAGTGACTCCAGACACTACTGTTACTAGGAACTGGGAAGAACTGAAAAATAGTATACGATACACGCATATCTTTAAAAAAAATGGGCAGTTATAACGTGTAGTTAAAAAAAAAAAAAAGTGAATAAACTTCAGCTCACTTAAAAGATTTTATGAGAAGATTCCATATAGAAGATACAAAGCAAAAACAAATTAAAAAGAGGTAGGGTATGGGGATGTAATGTTAGCCTAGCTTCCTTCATTCGGCCTATGTACCAAACATGTCAATAATTTAGCTTGATAATCAACAAAATCATGTTGCTATTAGGGATGGCCGATGTAATCCCGAAGTAGTTGAGGCAAAATTAATCAACTTAAAGTTGTTCCACTTCCACGTAATTTTCGATTTCTTGAACTTTTTGGGCACTCGCGATTTCACTGGTTAAGCTGAACAGATGGTCTACACGATCTTCAGGTGATCTAAATGTGGCTTGTTTGAATCGATAAAGCAAGAATACAGTCTGGATGTACAGATAATAGTTACATGTTACAAACTAAATGTTCACATAGCTAAAATAAAAATAATTTTACTAGAAATTTGTAGACTCCAATGTTGGGAACATATTTTTGTGTATGTTCCCAACCATGGTCTATTGTATCAATAACGTAGTAGAAAGGTTGTTGTTGGTAAAATTTTAAGGCGGAATGCATGAATTTGCGGTTGTTTATATCTGATGACTCATCTAAACACAAACCGAAGGAACTAAATCATTGTATAGTGAATTATAATGTTTTTATGATTTAATGGCTAGTAAATCATACATGAGCATCAATTAAGTGTTTCGAATCAGTTAAATTTGAGTTTGTTTTGTGAAATTTTTGTGTTAAGTGAATGGCAATGAATTAGTTCATAAAATAAGAAAACAAAACGTACAAAGACTGCATTTAGTAATAAATTCATCGAATCGGACGAAGTTGCATCCATGAATAGACCCAATTCGGTGCTTATAGACCAACAGTAAATCCACATCCCTGAAAGTTTCTGGCATTATAAAAGTAGTTGTGTAACTTTTCGTGATACAAACTACCAAATGTGTCTTATCAAAAATATCTTTTAAAGTGTATAACTAGTTGAATCTCGCTTATAGCTTAAAAACTTTATGAGTTATAATCAAAAATGTGATCGATCTTTGCAAAATAGGCTGAGTCAAGGGACACATACCCTATTTTTCCGATAGTGCTAATTGATCCATGCCAATGCTAAGGGACGACACTATTGTTTTTAATTTAATTTGTGTAGGCATCTGCATGTCTTATCATCATGCGAGTACTAAGGTCCATAAGTTCTGAGATTTTGCGTAACTGTGCATCATGTTCCAGGTACCCGCTTCGCAAAAAAATCTTCACTGTTTCATTTACTTCCCTGCTGATCAATAGGTTGCGTCAAACGGATAAGACATGCTAATGCCGATATTTCTTTTAATATCTTCAAGTATATTCACAAAAATGAAGAGAATAAAAGAGGTTTGAATCACTTAAAATTTAGTGTTATCAAATTTTTTGCACAAAAAAATATGTTTTCCCATGGTGTTATTTTCATTCAATTAGTTTAATTAATCACTACAACTAGTTCTCAAACAGTTTTTCTATGCATAATTTTAGCACAATTTGTAAATCAAGGCTAATACTGAAAATGGTTTCCGTGAAATGGGGTTGTTTTATCAATAAACAAATGTCGGTGTTTATATTCCGTTAAATTAAATTTATTTTTTGAGCACAAAATCATATGTAGCGATCACATAGACGATTAATCACAATTTTCTAATAAAATAACACAAGTATACTAATAGTATACAAAGTCCCATTGAGGGGTGTATGAATACTGTTTTTCTTTCTCAAATGCAATCGCACTTGAACAAAAGATTTCCTGTATATTAAAATTCATAACATTTGAGAAATACTCTAGCTCCTTAGTCACATGCATGTTGAGAATTCCGTTCAAATAAAAAAGTCGATTAAACTGTTACAATTATCAGGCTTTTTTGACTGGAAATGCTCCTGATTGACTTCACACAGCAAGTTGTCAATATTACAAACGTGGCAGGTTATAGGTGTTGTATCAAATTGCTTATTATTTTCAACCATGGAATCAGCTGTCAAAGTGGTTAAATAAAACAGGGGTTTGTTTATTTGAAAGAACTATTAAAGTCTGAATGTTAACTTCTCCAAACGCTTAAGTGTGAGGTGATGGGGTGTGATATTTTTTATTTTGAATAATCATTTATTTGTACAGGCTCAATCGAATCAACTTTGCAGAGCCAAATTTTTCATACTTTTATACATCATTTATCTTAAACTAAAGTTAGGAGGTAGGAGCCGGAATTACTCGCGGCTGAATCTCGAGGTTAATAGGAATTACAAATTCAACGGATAGGAGAGAGGGTTGGGAATTTAAAGTATGGTTTACATAACATATTAGATTTAAATTCTAAATTATTGAAACAATGGGGTGTTATATAGATGGTATGATAAAATCGATGCACACATCAATTTCTTATTCATACAATAGAAAAGTCAGAGAAGTCTCTTTTAGATCAAATCATTAATAATATCTATGTATTTCTATTTCGTTCAACCAAGAACAAACCTTCATGAGAGTACATTGTTACTTTATACAAGCAGGTCTAAAAATTTTGTCTAAGCTTGGAGCAGATTAAATAATTTTCCGTGTAAAATGTTTTACCTCAACCGCAAGATGTCGCGACTAAAAGCTCTCAAACTTCATAATTATTTGTTATTCAAGATTCCGTTCTGTGCTAACTGTGTTAATGTCCAGTTCGGACCAAAAACTAAAATGCCAACGGACAAAGAGATTTTTGCTTACTTTCGGAGTCGCTTTTTTAACACTTCATTTGTTCAATTAATAATAATTAAATTTCATTTAATTAGGTGCTCCAACTACTACCTTAATTGTTAAAATATAAACTTTATTTTTTTACATTGTGCATGCCTTAGACAGTTCAGTATTTTAAAGCAGGTCTTAATACCTGCCTGTCAGTATAACAATAATAACCTTGCAAATACTAAACAAACTGACATTAAAAGTTTTAACTAAGCATAGAGGAATTAATCATTGCAAAGAGAGATTGCAACGATTTTTGTCTGAAATTATTAGTTATTTGTTGTTGGACATTTGCTCTCTAAGGTCTCAACATTCGAAATTCGTATGTACTTCGTTAGTACTGCACCAGAAGGCAGCTTCAAAATCATCTTCAGAACTTTGTTCTGATTCCTTTGAAGTGTTTGCAGGTCGCTTTGTGCTATGTTTAGAGAGCCCAGGGAGTATAGTGTATATGTAACATTTCAAACGAGGACCTGATGAAGACAGCGCTACTGAAATGTTCACCGAGAAACACGTTCGCTTATGACAACGGTACGACGGTTCAGGTCTCATTTGCAACGGCTAGAAGTGACTTCCGATACGTACGTCTGGACTACCAGCCGAGGTCGATGAGAAGCACGTAGCCACCGCGCTGTCGAAATACCGTAAGATTCATCACATGATCCGAGAAGGATTTGGTCAAGATACTGGATATCCAATTAAAGAATCCAAGTAAAGTTAAAGTGAGGTTAAACATCCTAGTATCTAAAACTGAAATTGATAATAACTTTCTGGCTATTTTTCAAATGGTATGGAATTGGTTAGTAAAGTAATTATCGTCGATTTTCCTATCTGTTTAACACTAATTACTTAGCTTAGACAGCTCAAAAAACCATTTTAAACGGGCGACATCTACGACGTTTAACCTAACTTTTGCGTCACCTGGATTCCTCCATACTCAACGGCTATGTGGTGGACTTATGGAGATTTCCACTGCCATTCCATCTCAGCTACATGTACAACACTTCCAAGTTCCCGTGTTTTATGAGAGTATGCAGAGCAAATGCTTTTGCCTGCGATAGTCAGAACATGTCAGGCGGGATTGCTCGAAAGTACATCGGTCTCAACCGCCTGAGACAGAACTGTTGGGCGTGTTGGCCAATCAGAAACCAGGAACGTCCGAGAGGCGGGATAAATCAACAGAGGAGGAAAAAGCTCAAGCTCACTTGGAAAAGGAGAGTGGAACTTTGGTTGTTGATCTTGCAACACCAGCTACAACCACTACGCAATTCAACGAGACATCAAAAACTGGAACCGATGATGCACGGTCGGCATCACAGCGGGAGACTTACAGCCCTACTGCACAAATAACGGTACTAGCTGCCCGTGCCTGCCCTGTCGGGCAAGTGCACGGCCAGCCGTTTCAACTCAGTTTTGAGTCGTTTTTGACTCACTTTCGTCGAAAGTGGAGCCACTTAAATTTGAGTAAATGTTACTGGCATTGACAATTCGTCAAATCAAAAACATCCATCTGTTTTAGAATCGATGTTTTTGGTTGTCGACTGTCAATGCCAGTAACTGACTTACTCAAACGTTCCACTTCGACGAGGCAAAACGACTCAAAGCGAGTTAAACGCTATTTCAATGAAATCAACTGAAATGGAGCAAGAGCAACAAATCGGGCATCAAGATTGAAACAAAGCGATGCCACGCGTCACGAAGAGATGGAACTGCTGTGAAGAACGGTTCAGATTTAATGGAACCGGAAACAATGAAAATTTGAGTGCTCGAAAAGCAATCTCTGCGGACACGATCGCGTAAAAAACGTTGTGCAGGCATTTGTTGATGTTTCATTGACAAAGAAATTGGTGAAAAGTTTTCTCGATTGATCGACGCATCCTCGAAATTACGGATCATGGAACTTGAGAAAGCAAAATTAATCATGCACAAACGACTCTAGAGTGTAATCCTTCGTGTTGGTCTGCCTCAAAAAATAGCAAAAGTGTTAAAACTCCCTAAGTCAACGGTGTGTCTTGCAATCAGAACGATACTCTGAATGTGGCGCAACGCATCTCTCACAAAAAGTGGCACTAGGGACAAAGGCTGAGGAGAAAGGTGTTGAGGTACGTGAAAGGCAGGTGTCTCCATACGTGCTTTCGGAAAGAGATACGATTCCAACTTTTTCACCGTGCGTAACACCCTTTCAAAGAAAAGGATATTAGTTTTTATTGCCAGGTAAACATCCGAATCGCTCGCCTGAAACAAAATATCGTGGCCAAGCGAGCACGATTACTATACGAACGAGTTTTGACGAAATATGATGGCTGTATTTTAATGGATGACAGAAACATATGTTAAAGTGAATTATAAACAAATCTCCGGACGAAAATTTTATCTGTCAACTGGCCGTGGGGATATCCTTGTAGGTATAAATTTGTTTTTGCTGAAAAGTTTGCTCGGGAAACCAATGATATGGCAAGGAATCTGCAGTTGTGGCCTTTAAACCAAGGTTTTCATCACATCTCACACAATGCCGTTGAAGGTTTACATTAAAGAGCGTCTGAAAGCTCGGGTCTTACCCCTTCATTCGGCAACACAAGACCACCGTTATGTTTTTGGCCGGATCTAACCAGCTGCCACTACTCTAAGGAGGTACACTAGAATGGTATGAACAATGTTAATTTCGTCGCCAAGAGATTAATCCACCGAAGATTGCCCTGAGTTCCAGACCGACCGAAAAATATTGGGCAATATTCAAGCGGAAACTTTGAAAATGCTGTGAAAAAAGTGACAAATGCACAACAAATGCGTTTATAGTGGAATAAGTTCGAAGGTACAGTGTCACCAGCGACTGTGCAGATCGTGATGGAGCTATTTTCAGTGTTGCAAGAGATCAGGTGTATCTCTCTCTCTCTCTCTCTCTCTCTCTCTCTCTCTCTCTTTCTCTCTCTCTCCCGGATACTTGACTCAACGTGTATCACCCTTGGCAGGTAGAACCACTGGACTAAGGTCCGAAAGAAGAGTGGAAATAATACTAAGATAGAAATATTGCGCATCCAGCACGGGCAAGTTACCGGTTCAGGAGGTTGTGTCTACCACACATGATGGCCTCACGGTTGTAAAAGTGAATGGAGTGTTGTTCTGCAGCTGCTACGTACCGCCAAAATGGTTGATCGAACAGTTTCCTAAAACGCTCAATCGCGTGACAACGGAGCTTTTTCTAGTAGAATTTAATGGAATTTGCTTGCGTTTGCTAGTGATAGTCTGAACAAGTGTTTTACTTTGTTATTTGATTTTTTTTAAGTGATCAAGTGAAGCGTTAATTTAAGTGTTAATTTTCCTTGTTTTCCAATAAGCTTGTGTGCTGCCTTTGAAGGTTCATTACCCGAATAAAAAATTCGCATAGATTTACTATTGAATTCAATTAAACACATAATAGAATCTATAGTATTTACGATTAATAGTATTGATCACAACGATAGGATGACAAAAGGAGTTATTGTTACCACAATAGAATCTTATGTAAGTTGAGCCATCCACAATAGAAAAGGGGGGTTGTTATGTATCTCAACTTTATTAAAAAACATTATTTTCCGAACAGATTTTAGTCAATTATTATTAATTCTATTGTTTCAGAATTGTTTAAAAACCTAGCATATATAGTGAAGTTTAGATCTATTGTAATGACAATATGCATTTTTCATATACAGTGACCGACGAAAAAAAGATCCATCGAGCCGTATACTAATCAGGCATAGATATCTTCACTACTTCGTATCAATAGCAACTTTCTTACCCGTACTGTACATATTGAAATTCTTATCATTCATGAGGCTTAGCGTAAAAGTTTGAATATGCATATTCGCTGCAGCCAACTGCATGTGAAAAATAGAAATAAGCTTGTTGCCTACGGTATGTCAATAAAAAAGATCCACTAGGAAAAAAAAAACTTTCCGTGTACATCCACCTTGGCTTACCCCTTGTTGATCATGCTTTTTGACATTCCTTTATTTACATCCACCACAGATAATTGCTACAGTTGTGAGAAATAAGTGAGTTGAAAGCTCAAGTGACGAGTTTCTAAAGAATCAT